>CM038715.1:20255159-20412659 GCA_021613375.1 Megaleporinus macrocephalus
TGCCAGCGTAACCAAACATGTGGTCAGTCCAAGACATCACAGCATAAAAACAAAGTCACATTGCTGGCTTAAATTTTTACTATAGAAAATTGTATAAAACCTCATACTAGATAACTGGGAATAAACTAACTGTTGGTTGGTCTCTGACTTTAACACAGCACCATGTATGTGTGTGCACATGTGCATCTGTCTCAGTGCCACATGTGTGAAAGCCTGCCAATAACTGGAGAGCAGCGGTTAACATCTCCAAACACCAACCAAGACAACAAAATGCCAGCATAGGCAAATATGCGTCTACACACACCAGCAGGCACAGTTAGACATACATGTACACACAGATGCATACACACACACACACCAACCTTCCCCGTCCATGCATGTTTAATAAAGGCTCCTTATCCCGCATAGCTCGTCTGCCGCATAATTCCTCCCAGCCTCGTTTTCCCAAACACCTTCCACCGGCATTTGCATATTGAGTGACCGTGGTAGGAAATATACGGCACAAATATTTCTCCTAAACATATTAGTTCAAAAAAATTCCAGCTGACTTCAGAGTTTGTCAATATCGGCGGAGGTAATTAAGTGTTTTTGAGCGAATGTGTGATGCGGGACTGGGTAATGGCATCATTTGGAGGCCAGTCACAGATGCGGCGTGTGGAGCCGAGCTGTAATTAGCAAGAAATGCTGTACAGGTTTTCCACTAATTAGCAAATTATGCTGAAAATAGCATCAAGCTAATTAACAGTTATTATGGCATTTTTGAAAGTATGACTTTAATTAGCAAAGTCCTGACGCATGCAATTTCAAACTTGTCCAGGAAAAACACAGGACATGATCAAGAAGCTACGAGGATGATTAAGATGAAGTCGGAGGGGGGAGAAAGAAGAAAAAAAAGAGAGAGAGAGAGAAGAGAGAGAGAGAGAGAGAGAGAGAGAGAGAGAGAGAGAGAGAGAGAGAGAGAGAGAGAGAGTCTTTGTGATGTGGTTGTGAATCTCCATCTAAATGAAGGAAAAATTAGGGCATGTTTGTGTGTACGTGTGTATGTGTGTGCGTGTGTGTGTGTGTATTGCTGCCAAAAGGCTGTGTGTGGTGGATGTCAGGTGGCTGTGCTCGCCCTGAGCTCAGCTGCTCAGCACCACTCACTTATTCTCCCCCACTGCACAATAACACACATCCTTCTACTACAGCCAAGCTACCACACACACACACACACACACACACACACTGCTGGGGACAACACGCCAGAATCACTCGCCGTGCCAAACACACTCAGTATGAGACACATAACACGACATGTACATGATGAAAAGCTGTTGTATGTGATGTTCAAAAATGCTACTAACTGTTCTAGCAAGTTACATTCATAGCATTAGCTCCTTTTCACAGTAGCCATACAATGCAACTCCTGCCTAGATCCTGAGCTGAACTATGTGTTTAGTTTCTCTTCAACAGCATTGACAGTAGGGCTGTGTATTGGCAAGACCCTAGCGATGTGATATATATCAAGATATAGAGCTCATGATTCAGTATATTAATATATATCATGATACTGTAAGCAAGTCTGTATACCATCTATGTTACCTTCAAAAATGGTTATCTTTATAGGTGTGGACAAAAACTGTCTTTACTTTCAATACAAGTCAATGGAACCAGTTATTTTAAAGCATTCCTCCTGGTGTAGTCATCATGACATTTTCATACAATGTAACTGGAAGCTGTTGTGTTCAAATCATGTAAAAAAAAAAAAATAATAATATTTTAAATACATCCCCACTTGCTAATGCTAACATTAGCAGTGCACACTTAACACTGCTTGTTTACAACTACACTACTTGAGTCCAATAACTGAACACTACAGTCTAGCAGTTGGGCGTTTAAACACAATTAGAACCAATGTAAAGTTTGGTGTAGAACCAATGTCTACACCAAACTTTACATTACATTATTGAATAATATTCAATATTGTGTTTCTGCGAATCCATCACAAAACATAATATTGCAGTACTGAAGTGTATTCATATTTCTTTACAGCCCTAGTCGACAAAAATTGGGTCAAACTAACGCAGTAGCCACAAGCTCCAGATATATGACATAGTTCAGTATGATATGTTGTATTGTTGCATCCCTATATTTAATTACTATTAGAATTTGATTCATTCATTGATTTAAAAAAAAGCCTTTAATTCCATTTTGTCACATTTTTGTCACATTTTGAACTTCATGTTGTAATCATGTAAGTAATTAATATAACTATTAGTATTAGTGTTAGCTCTAGATGTCTAAATAGGGGAGGAGGAGGAGAAGGAATTCTGGTATTTGCCAAAAAAATTCACTGTATTTTCGTCCACCACCCCTCCAAAACTGCCTCCCCAAACTGGACTGAATCCACGGCCCTCCCTCCCTTCACCCTTCCGCTCCCTCTCCATCTTTCCACTTGTCCTATAGTTCCCCGTGTGTTCCTCTTGTGCCATGTGTGCCCACGTTGGCCTCTGAGCATGGCGCAGAAACCCCTGACCATTACTCTGGATGTTCCTCCTGCCCCTCACCCCTTCTTCGTGCTCACAGATTTCAGTTCATTGCTATGATACTATAATATCAGTATAACAAAGCTGACAGCCCTCTTACTACCCACTATATTTTGTATATATGTAGAGGCAGATGTAATAGAGTCGTGACTGACAGCGAGAGCGGAAATAGTCTATGCGTTGTAGTTACCATAAGGCATGGTTACTGCACATCGCAGGAGGGATGAGGGGAGGATGATGAAGGAGGAGGGAAGGGTGCCGAGCCAAGTTGTGACACTGCCACATATGGCCTCCTCCATCACTCTGGCTAATCAAGCAGCAAGCAGAAGCTAGAGGCGCTCTAATTGCCAGGCACCTCGGCCGGCGCTCGAAAAAACGATACGGAGAGATGGAGACAGAGAGAGACAGAGACAGAGGGAGAGAGAGAGAGAGAGAGAAGGAGAGAGAGAGTCACAAAAGAAGGCCGCCATTGTTCATCCGCTCTGTCCACCTCATCCAGGCAGGTGGGGGTCGAAGGAGTAAAGAAAGACAAATAAGAAACAAAATGTATTCAAATTAAATATAACTACATTATTATTATTATTATTATTATTATTATTATTATTATAACAACCCTTAAAAAAAGGATTCTAAGTGCTGCCAAAAAGGAGGTTCCATTGTGGAGTTGTACACTGGAACCCTTTTTGCTGCCATATAGAACCCTTGTTTTCAGGTTCTTTAAAGGACCTATTCATGGATATTATTAACATCCAGCTCTTATAGAACCTTTGCATTTATAATAGAACTCTTGGAGAACCGCTTCAGGTGCTTGATCAAGTAAAACAGAATACAGGAATTGGGAAATATTTGGGAATTGTTTTACCTTCCAGGATCTATTTATAAGGAACAGAAGAAACAGCAAGACTGGAATGAAAGACAGACAGAGAAATGGAGATAGAAGAACAGAGAGAGCGAGTGAGAGTGAGAGAGGGAGCTTTCCCAGAAACACAAGGTTCCTTTAGGGGGAAGGACTCACGGAGAGCTTCCTGTTTTCCTGCCCGAATCCGCTGGGATTTCAGCTGGGTACGACTATGCGCTCGCTCAGGGAGAGAGAGGGAGAGGGAGAGAGATTATTCCCTCGCTCCACTCCACCACTCCTTTATTTCCTTCCCTCTTTCTGCACATAAACACTGGCTTGCGACTGTGGGGTAGCTTTTGTTCACCCCCTCTTTCTCTCTCTCTCTCTCTCTCTCTCTCTCTCTCGCACTCTCTCATTCTTCCTTTTTTGCCTGATCGTCCTCCTTGTTTTCCTAAAAGGCTCATGACTGACAGCTGACATTCTGCTGTTTATTATTGAGGAGTAGACTAGTGATGCTATCTGTCCATGCAGAAATCTGGGGGAGGAAAAAAATATATATAAAAACACGGTCCAAATGTCAAAGCCCGAATATTTTGGGCCGTTTTATATAAAATGACCTCTTGCTATGCTCCTCTTTATTGTGCTGACGGGGTGGCGCGTGGCCGGCGGGCGATATGCATGCGGGGGCACAGATAGGGCCGAGCCACGTTGTTTCGAAGATGGGCGGCTGCGGAGGAAAAGTCAGGACGCATCCCTGGCCTTTGCAGAAGAAGACGAGGACGCGGAGCCACTGGGCAGGAAAACAGATCAAATAATGGCCACGGATGCTACACGCCGAAGCTGGAGCCGATTCAAGAGCGGGGAGGAGAGAATGATTGCTGTAGTCCATTTTCATATGAATGGCAGCCTTAACATATCTCCAGGAAAGGGCAGCTCTCTGAGGTTTGGGCCGAGGTCCAGTGGACCCACGTGAACAGACAGGCGCGCACACGCACACACTCAGGCGCACAGTGTCCATAATTAAACTAGCCTGTTTCAAAGTCCTGACAACAGCACAGAGGACAGGGGAACACGAGGATAATTTCATTAGTCCAGGGAGTGAACTCTTAATGAGCTGGACGCTTGGGGAGGTGTGTGTGTGTGAGAGAGAGAGAGAGTATGTGTGTGTGTGTGTGGACACCAAAGACTATCACAGTGACATTCTGAACCCATTCTACATTCCCCATGGCAAAGCACTACCACACAGCAGCTACCGCAGCACTGAAACCATATGGAGCTAGCATCCAGCCTTGTCTTGCCATGCCAGATGTGATCTTGTAAGGAGCAGGGGACCACTTGCTGAACCTTGGTGCTGGATTGAGGCAAAATCTGCCCTACACAAGAATATGCCCCTCTGAAATCTGCCCTTCTATTTTTGTAGTCTGTACTCCTTTAATGACTGAAGTTTTTAACACAGGCAATATACTGTAGCATCCTGCAGCCACCTCATACACTATATGTGCGGAATGGGCTATGTTGCGTTGGGCTATGGGGCTGTTTGGTGGTCTGGCGTTGGTGTCTACTATCAGAAAGAGCTGTAAGGCTGTGTGGAGATTTTATATTTGGTATAGAAATTTCATATTCACCGATTGTTACCACCCTAGTTTATGTCCCCCCCTAAAACATTTACCCCAAAACCTTATGGTTTTCCCTAGACAGCGGTGACCCAGGATCCTTTGTGAGTTTTACTACATCCTTTTACTACATTTGGTCAAGTGTGAAAGCTGTTTTTAAGTCCAGGAGCAGTTTAGAGAACCTGAACCTGGTCATCCTCAATTTGGTAGTCTGAAATTTGCTTCCAGTAGAAGTTCCAGTGCCACTTGTTGGCTTGCTTGATTGATTCATTTTTCCAAACTTGTGCTGCGTGGAAAAGTAAAATTGTGTGCAAAAGCAAACCAGTGAACCTAAACAAGCCCTGTAGCAGGTCTGAGAGAAGGAGAGAGAGAGAAAAAGTGAGTGAGGCTACAAAGGAGGACAAGAGAATGAGTAAAGGATTGCAAAGCAAAGAAAAAAAAGTCAATAGCGATTGGAATTGGTTGGAGACTTTGTCTTAGCAATGCTTTGAACTGCCTGGAGTCTTCCTCCTTCGCTTCCACTCCTTTCGCTCTCTCTCTTTCTCTCCTTGTTTTCAAGTCTGAAGTCATTTGCCTGATCATTGGAAACGATGGCAGTTGCTTGTTTGTGTGGGTTACACTTCTGTTCTCTCTTTTTTTGTTTGTCTTGGTCATAGACTTTCGCAATTAGAGCAATTTAACATTTCCTCTCATTGACTCCAGCGGAACCACGTGCGCGAACAGGACGGGTAAACGTGTGCGTTGCTTACTTATTTGTTTATTTATTTTTCATTCAGAAAGTCATTAATGCAAAGCTTAATGCTTCTTTCACTTTATTTCTCTCTCTCTCTCTCTCTCTCTCTCTCTCTCTCTTTCCTCACCGGGGGGAATTTGCATACTTAATTGATCAATATGCTCCCTGCTCTTTTTGCACATCTGCCAGAGTGGTCCCAACCGCTTCCACCTCTCATCGCTCAAACTGACAGCTCTCTCAGGCTCGCAAACACGTTCTCCCTCTCTCTCTCTCTCTCTCTCTCTACAACTCCCTCTCCTTCTCTTCTTCAAGCTCAGCCACTCATTCTCCAACGCTCATTGGCCCTTCTTCTTGGATGTACAACAATAGCCACCCGACCAGCCAGCATTGCATATAACAATCCACTGGAAGCAGCAGAAGCCTTTGAAACGTACACAGCCATTATCATGCACGATATCGTGAGTTTAGTTACATGATGAATGGCAGGTGACTCCTGCCTTGCTCTGGAGTCTTGACTAAGGCTTAGAGAGCGTGGGGGCTGGCTGAAGGGCCTGCTGGCGGTGGCGAGGGTGTGTGCGCGTGTTATTTTCTGCACGGCTGCCCGCTCCAGTGTCGGCCTGCAACATGTGCATCATTGTCTCCTATTCAGCATCTGTCATTGTGACTGCGTCTGGACAGCAGAGGCTGCAGCGTGAGCGCTTATCAGCCCAGTGTCAGAGACACACACACACACGCTCTCGCACTCCCTCCCTATTCCCACCGTTCCTGTGCTCATCTCCCCTCTCTTCCCTCGCCGCCTTCAATGGTTTCCAACTCTCGCTCTTTTAAAAAAGAGCCGCCACAAAGAAGCACTTTTGGTTCCCGGAAGAATGGTGTTTGAAAAGAGATGTGTGAGTGTGGAGAACCTTTCAATGGCTTAAAGCAAGTTGTTTACAAATGGACTGGGGTTGTTAGCAGGTTCCTTCAACTTTGTGGAGGTTCTTCAGGAAACAAAAAGTGGTTCCGTTAAGCGTGCTGGCATGATTATTTTTACAGCTGCTGGCTTGGGGTTGTTTATTTTCAAGGGGATATCATCACAAGGCAAAGAGAAACTCTCCAAGATGGTAACTTTACAGGCCAAGAACGTTCTTAACTTACACTGTTAATGTAAAGAGGGTTTATTCTGATTTTGGAGCATCTCTATGGGTTTCTATGAGCAGCTGTAATGTTGAAATGATATAGAAATTTGAAAATCAACCATAATGGGGATACATGTTTTCTTTGGACAGAGATGATATAAAGGTTCTTAAATGATTCTTGAATGATACGTGTATATTATGAGGAGGTTTTTTAAACTTGATAAGATTCTTTATACTCATACATATTATTTACAATGAAAAACTGTCCACTTTAAGGTTTCTTTAGGCAAACAAAGTGGTCCTTCTGGCCATTGTTGAGAGGTTCCTCTGTGGTTTCACTCCCAAAAAAGGCTTATTTTTAGGAATGCTGTTGTTGGTAAAGCAGGAAAAGAACACGCAAGGCACATGTATTAATCTGTACTGTAATGAATTGGCTGATTGTTTGTAAAAAAAAATAAAAATAAAACTATAAAACTATTAAAAAAAGCTCATCCCTCATTCCTGGCAAAGTTTGTCACGTTTCGTACTTTTTGATTGATGCTTCAGCCACGACTGTCATTACTTCAATTAATTTTCTCCCACAGACGCTGCGCAAAGAGGCCCTTATGAGACTCTAAAAATAGGAGGCCATGATTTCGGCGAGAAAGAGACACACGCGCTCTCTACCGTTCTCATCTCCATGAAGGAAAACTTTAATTTGATCAGAATTCCTCAAGAGGAGTGTTAAATTAATTTGAACAGGGTTGGAGGGGGTGGGGGGCGAGAACGGATGCACAGTGACTTTGAGAAAAGAGAAATAAAATAAGATTATATGAAAAAAGGGACGAGTGCTGACTGCACACTTTTCCCGGCAGCGGAGGGGGAAGCTCTAAACAGCTCCTTTATACCGACTCCGGCTAAATAAATGCCAATATTCACCTTGAGATTATGATCATGAAGGCGGTCTCCGGAGACGCCGGAGAGATAGAGTCTTCTCATCTGCCTGCTACACAATGTCAGGAGAGAGAGAGAGAGAAAGAGAGGAAGAAGGAAAGGGTAGAGGAACGAGCGCAGAAATACGGCTCTCCTCAATGACCCTCCCCGTTCTGAGTGAGCAGTCTTTCTGTGAAGTGTCAGGGATAAAAACCACACGCTGCAAATAACAGAGAAATGACTTCGGCTGAGAAAGAGAGAGATCGAGCGAGAGAGACTGACTGACGGAGAAGAGAGAGCGGGAGAGAGTGAGAAGTAGACGCACTTGGCTGGTTTTAATTTGAGTTTGAAAAATACAACCTGTTTCCTCCCGTCCTGTGAATCATCTCCACATCGATCCAGAGCAAATCTGACAAGTCTTCTCTTCTAAACACTCATAAAACCCCCCTCAAACCCAACCGCACAGAGAAAGTGCTGAGACAGGTGACCTACTGAGGGTTATGTTTGGGCCCCAGTTGGAACATTAAAAGGGAAAGAGAAGAGAAAAAGAGAAGAGAGGAAAACAATGAAGAGAAGAGAAGAGAAGAGAAGAGACAAGAGAAAAGAAAATAAGAGAAGAGAAGAGAAGAGAAGAGAAAAGAAGAGAAGAGAAGAGAAAAAAAGAGAAGAGAAGAGTAGAGGGGAACCAATGGAGAAGAAAAGAAAAAAGAAGAGAACACTAGAGAAGACAAGAGAAGTGAAAATACAAGAAAACAGAACAGAAGAGAAGAGAGAAAAACTATGGAGAAGAGAAGAGAAGAGAAGAGAAGAGAAGAGAAGAGAAGAGAAGAGAAGAGAAGAGAAGAGAAAAGACAAGACAAGATAAAAGAAAATAAAAGAAAATAAAAGAATAAAAGTGAAGAGTAGAGGGGAAAACAATGGAGAAGAATAGAAAAAAGAAGAGAAGAGAGAAGAGAAGAGAGGAGAAGAAACAAGAGAAAAGAAAATAAAAGAAGAGAAGAGAAGAGAAGAAAAGAGAAGAGAAAAAAAGAAATAAAGAGAAGAGAAGAGAAGAGAAGAGAAGAGAAGAGAAGAGAAGAGGATAACAATGGATAAGAAAAGAAAAAAGAGAAGAGAAGAGAAGAGAAGAGAAGAAAAGAGAAAAGAAGAGAAGAGAAGAGTAGAGAAGAGGCTTTTGTATGTTTTTTTCTATGGCGTTACTCCAAAGAGCAGATTTTGGCACCTGTATTGTTCTGAGTGCGTATCTATTCGCTGCTTAAAGTCTCTTTTTTGTGCGTTTCTCTTTCTGCACAGTAGCATCAGGCAGAGAGACTGATTTCAGATTGGGATATAATTGTACACTCTGGATGGCATGCTGCGAGAGCCTTTGTGTTGGAGGCATCACAGTGATCTATCCTCATTATTGTGTAAATAGGTTTTGGCAGGGCTCAGTAAATAAAACAGAGACTGACGGCGGGACTGGATGGGGTGTGTGTGTTGGGGAAGGTGGGGGGTGTATGGGGGGGAATTTGCCTTCCTACCAATTAGACTAGCCTTAGGCTGTGCTTTTAACAGCAGATAAATCCAGCAAATCGCTAAAGTGATCCTGTCACCGGCTCCACATATGAAAAAAAATACTGCAGCAGAGGCTGGAGTGGATGGGAAGAGAAGAGAAGAGAAGAGAAGAGAAGAGAAGAGAAGAGAAGAGAAGAGAAGAGAAGAGAAGAGGAGTGTTATGGAGGTTGGTTTTTTTTAATGAGTTGGGGTGGGTTTTCATGTGATAGCTGCACCTCACAGCTGGGGGCTGTTGATTGACAGGTCAGATCAGGTTCCTCAGCCAGTGGGGCCAGATGGAAAAAGCAGGAATCTGTTTAATATGCAGCTTTTTTTCCCCCTTTCCCTCCTGCTTCCCTGCTTCGTAGCAAACACAAATTCCCAAATTGCCTCACCTTCTACCTGTAAAATTATTTTCCATAATAAATGCAAAATATGCTCCTTGTTTGCCAGGAAGTGGGGCTTTTTCCCCGTGCCCCTGGAAGCAATTTATTTAAAGAGTAGGTGAAAAAAGAGAAGCATCTTTTGTTACGGCAGAACAAAAGTGTTAATTTTCACTGACGAGCAAGCACAAAGCAGAACATCTGTAGGAAAAGCATAGGGGGGGGCGGATGAGGTGACTTGGGGGGCAGTGCCGGAATAAGTCCACGAGTCTACTCCATCCGTACGTGTAAGCCAAGAAGTCATATGGAGAAGTGAAGTTTTTCACAGGACTGGCTTTAATACGGCTCACAGGGTTCTGAGGCCACTCCAGCCCTAAGCGGCGGGACTAAAGTGGGAAAGCATTGGTCTTTGTTTTGCCCTCCAATACTGACTTCCTGTTCTCCTCCATACTCACTTCCTGTCCTGCGTGTGTGGCGGATGATGTTTTCACAGCCAGCGTTGTTTGCTTGTTTTAGCATTGATCTCATCCTTCCCTGACGTGCGTATGTGTATGAGAAAGAGCGTGTGGGTGTGAAAGAGAGGGAGAGAGAGAGACTGAGAGACAGAGGGAGAGAGAGAGTGAGCGAGAGAGAGAGAGAAATGGGGTCATGGCCAGCCTTCGAAAGCATAAAGATCTAAACAGCAGAAAAAAAGAAAAACAATGCATGTGTTTCCTCATTGGCCACCACCCCAGAATCAGAGTCATCCAAAAGAGATCAAAAAGAACCAAAATTATCCACAAAGACTTAATCAGGATCCCAGGACTGCGTCTGACTTGCTGTTCGGAATGCTTCTCATTAACATCAGCGCTGTGGAGCTTTAGCTATATTGTGATCTGACAGGAGGATCAACAAGGAATGATTAACTTGGTTAATTTCTCTGATAGGGAGCTGTTCTAGATGATCTTAGCTCAGCAGAAACCTGAAATAGGTTGACACCATGCTGAAGTTCATGTATATTTGTTTCTAAACAAGCTTTTCAGAACATTAGTACTACATATCATTTACTGAACATCATTCTTTTGTGTTGATCATTTTTTGGGTTCCTTAATACTGTATTATTTATAAAATCTAGAGCACGCAGAGTAGTAACAGCTAAGTCAGTGCCCAAGGGCTGCATGTCACACCACAGACTCCGAAGGCAGCTCATTGGCCCTCCTTTCCAACATCGGCAAGGCTAGCAGAGCTATCAACTATGCAGTACTTTGAGTAGCCAAAGCCTGACCATCTCAAAGACCATACATGTTGAGCTTCTGAGTGATACGTTAGTCAGAACAGCTGCTTACAGAAGAGGGCTAACAGCCTTTAGGCTACTACTTCTCTGTTAGCTTGCACCAGCCATGCAATGCATAAACAGTCGAAAGCTGAGAGGAACAAGGTTCTGGGTTTGATTAGTGGTCTCTGGCTCTGAACTTGATTTTAGCACTGGTTAATTACTTATGTATGGTTGTACAAGTCCGGATAGGTAGAGTTTTTCAGGCTGTAGTGATATATTGAGTGGGCCTTCACCTCTAGTACTCCAGAGCCAAGAATACTAATTTTAATCATTCAAATTTGTTAATATGGAACACTTACTTTATAAATAACTGTATAGTTATAATCCTGTATAGTTACCTGTTTGGAGATGCATGATATTGGTAAGACAGCAACGTTATGCTATGACGAGACCCTCCTTTCTAGGCAGTGAGTGGGTAGTTGATGTGGTATATATATGCTTGACTTTTATTGTCCCCAGAATGCTGCGTGTCTATGGCCATTGAACTTTACTGTGCATGCCACCCTGCACCTTTATAAATTATCCTCCTTGGCTGATCTGAATTCATGCAAATCCGTGGCAAAAATCAAACTGGGACAATAAATTTGCCCTTATAATGCTTAAAGACGGTTCCCACTGGGAGCAGCTGAGCGGAGAGGTAGAGAGAGAGAGAAAGGGAGAGAGAGAGGGGGGGAAGAAAGGAATCCAACTCAGATCATTCTTTATCATGACAGATCTCCTTTGCACACTAATTTTCTTGTTAAGGAACAGAGAGCGGAGGTAAAATCCAGCGAAAGGCCCCTTTTTTCCCTCCGTCAGCTGAAAGGTATGGAGCGTCTCCCCCGCACGGCCACATTAACCCGCAGAACAGCTACATTAGCGCAGATTAGCATCTATCTGGGTCACAGCTCACAGTTGTTTACTATACAATCTCCAACACATCCGCCATAGATCACTGCGCAGGCCTCGCGAAAGCTAAGCCTTTGCTAAGAATACGCAACAGACGCCGTGTTTGCAGTATTGATCGGAGCTGGCACGGGCGTGCAGCAGTTGGAGGGTTGGTGGCAGCACACTACAGTATACAGAAAGATGTGCTAGTGAACCAGGAAAAGAAAAAAGAAAGAAAAAGAACATAGAGGTCAGTTCGCTCAGATCTCTGGTCTGTCTATGGTGGGTGTAGTGGTGATAATACCACTTGGGTGCTGGTGGGGGTCACAGTCGGTGTCTAGGTGCTGCTACATTATAGCATAATTTCTGATCAGTGTTCATTTATAATCTACACATAGACTCACATTTCAGAACTTTCTTCCAATGCAGTCTACTGTGTGTTAAAAAACGAGTAACTGAGGAGGAATAACATGTAGCAAGGGCAACCAGATAGATAGATAGATAGATAGATAGATAGATAGATAGATAGATAGATAGATAGATAGATAGATAGATAGATAGATAGATAGATAGATAGATAGATAGATAGATAGATAGATAGATAAGAAATAGAAGCAGAGGGAGACAACGAGAGAAAGATAGTCTAAGAGACAGAGAACAAGTGAACTACAATATAGCAAGAAAGAGAGACAGAGGTTGAGGGAGAGAAAGAAAGTGACAGTAAGACAGAGAGGTAGAGAGAGCAAGAGAGATCGAGTGAGAAACAGAAGAGATGAAAACAGATACTGAAAACAGAATATAGTAATTTAAGACAGTTAGGAGAGAGAGACAAATACAGAGATAGAGACAGAGGAGATGTAAGAGAGAAAGAAAAAGATAAAGAGCAAATAATGAGACAGTGCAAGTAAGAAGCAGAGAGAAATAGAGTAACAGACTAAAAACAAAGAGAAAATGAGGGAGAAAGAGAACAAGAGGGAGAAGATAGTAAGAGTGGGAGAGAGAGGGAGAGAGAGAGAGAGAGAGTACATAACTGTCCAACCTCTTGACAGATGTGCTTCAAAAAGGAGGGGGTAACACAGAAGGCAGTAAAGTAAAAAAGACAGAAAGAAAGGAAAAGGATACAGAACGACTACCCAGCCTCTTAATAGACGGAGTGAGAAGGAGGAGGAGGGAAAAAAGAAAAAAAAAACGTAAAGCAAAAGAAACGACCCTGCTCATTTTCTCTTCCGGCAGAGTGGAGAGGCGCTCAGCGGGGAAGCTAGCCGAGGAAACGGCAGCGTGGCCGACACTCCACGCCAAGATGATGAAAGTTGTCAGAGTTCAAATTTACCCATACTCCTTCACTTATGACATGATTGATTTTCCTTCAGACTTCTCAAACACACGATTGTCTCTCTCCCTCTCGCGCTCACTCACGCAGGCCAAGTTAACGTACACCCTCTCTCTCCCTTCCTCCCTCCAACTCTGAGAGTGGGTGTTGGCATGTGGACGATCGTAGTGGGCTGACGGTGGGAGGGCGAATTTGAAAGCACAATTTTCTAGCTGTCAATCACTATGACTAAATGGAACAACTTAAGCACCAGTCAGAAAGGCCTGTTCTGCGGTCAGTATGCCTTTTGCCATTCATTAGCTTGTGACTGAAATGAGGGACTCTTTGGGTTTCGTTTATTGTTGTCTGTCACAAAAGCTTCCCGGTCTTAATGACTGCAGCGACTCGCATTAATAAGCAGTACAGTTTCTTTTCATAATGCAAGATTCACTTCATCATGTAGGTGCTCCAGAACATGACCAATTACAGATTATTTAATTATTAATGCAGAATAAATAAGAGCGAGAAAGAGAGGGAGGGAAAAAAAACACGTTCAAAATCTTTTGGTTCCAGTCAAACACTCTGAAACATTAATGGCGCAGGCCAGAGTGCTATAAAAACAGATAGGCAAGCCACAGTGAATTATAAATTGCTATTGATTTTTTTTTTCTCTCTTCCTTGGCGATAAGGCTCTCAGGTAATCGCATGTTGCCACATGTAAAGTGCACTTTCCTGGCAGAAGCAAATACCAGCCATCAAATATATATGAGATGGCTGAATGTATGACCAATCTCATTTCGCAAACAAGAAAGAAGAGGACAGGGACCGCCGTGAGTGTGTGTGTGTGTGTGTGTGCGCGGACTCCTCGGGAGTTTATAGAGGTATGGCGGAGACCCCGCCGCGCTGTGGTTTGATATGTTGCCTTGTTAGCATGGCTAAGAGGGACATAAATATTTCTTTATTATTTGCCAGGGCCTTCCCGTCAGCCCTTAATAGACAGGCCACATGGAGTTAAAGCCACATTAGCTGCAGCCAGGCCCCACAATCATTCACCAAAAATAAATAAATAAATAAATAAAACAGGGGTGATAACAAGGGCCTAGCATGCCTACATATATCTATATAAGTGGCATGTGCATGTATGTGTGCATCCATCTGTCTGCATATCTATCTATCTATCAAATATTATGCCAGAAAATGGAAAATGACAGAAGTGGGCGGGTGTGTTCACACAGCAGTAATATACATATGTGTCACTTGTTTTTCAGTGTTTTATGTGATTTGGAATGTTTGCTGCCCTTTACTTTGAGTGTTAATTTCATGATGAGTAAACCAAAAGAAATGGCTCAAAACTACTTGGAAAAGTTTGGTTCCATTGACTTACATTTAAAACAAAGTATGTTTGTTCATAATTTAATATTTTGGAGACATGCACAGTATTGTTTGTACACTCTTAGGACTTATTTAAAGATGGTTCTTCAAGGGTTCTTTAGAAAAGAACCATGAGTCTTCTATTATTACCATCTTAACAATCATAACGACTGTACAGCGCATTTTCCATCAATGCGAAGAACCCTTAAATCATGCAAAATGATGCAGAAGCAGAATGATTTTCTTTACTAAGGAACCCCTGAAGAGAACCATCTACTAACCATGAACCTCTATACACTAGATTGTACACATTTATATATAGTATTAAATAGACCTTTGAGTACTATCTAGAACCCTGTAAACAATACAATATAGAGACCTATTTTAGGGTTGTTTTTTTCTCATCATGGAGAAGAACCTTGCATTCAAATGGACCTTTCAGTGTTTACAGTTACACATAGAGTCAATGTCTTTAGCAGAGAAGGGTGTAGTTATCATCCAGTAGCTGCTCAAATCAAGTGTGCTGGTGTCCGAGTTTAACACATCTATGCAGTGGCTGGTGGCTTAGACAAGAGGTGAACCTGTGTTACTGGGATATTAACTACACTTTTTGAAATAAGACTCATTTATTTATCCATTTTATTAGAAGCTACTTTTCTATGTGGCTTTACATGCACAAATGTAGGTCACGCTAAGACAAATGTCTTTAAATAATGTGCTTATGTGTTTGAGGCTTTTGTCTGGGGGTTGTTTATGTGTAGAATATAAATGCCCCACATATGTATATGCGCCCCTGTGTGTTTGTGTGTGTGTGTGTTGTTGCATTAAAAGAGCAGCGCTCCAGCCTAATGTTCATCACTTGTGCTCGAAAAGCTCTTTTTTTTCCCAAGGCAACCTCAGACAAAGTGGACAATTACTATTGGCATTTTACATGTAAATATTTAACACTTCACAGGTAGTTTGGCCCTAAATGGCCATTAGGTACAGCTCCAGCCCCTTTGGATGGGTTCTCGGTGGACCCTTGCTGTATGCTGCACCATGGCTTTATTGGATTACAGTTAACACAAATCTCTGCCTTACACAGTACACGACGAAAGACCCAATTTGAGAAGAGAGTGTGTGTATGTGTGTGTGTGTGTGCAAGCAAAAGAGAGAGAGAAAGGGAGAGAGAGTGACAGGGTAATGGCTCCAGTGGCAGTGGAAGCTGCTGTTAAGAGGTGGGTCTGTGCTGGTGAAGGGGCTTTTGTCAGGTTAATTGATAGCCCTGGCCTGCACTTCATTAGAGAGACACATCAGGCTTAGCCACGGACACAAGAGAGACCTGCTTACAGTGATATGTTAATCTGACCAGTCCGACGCAAGCGCTCTTAATTAATCTGTACTACTGGTCACCTGCTCTAACACACACGAGCGCATGCACACACACGCGCATGCATGAGCAATGACTGCCACAGTTTCATTTCTCAGAGAGGCTTTCATTGTGCAGATTTTGCATTCGATGCTGTTTATTACAGAATGCAATAAGAAATATGGCATTTTGGAAAGGAGCTCTAGCGACTGTTCTCAATAGGGGACATTATAATGCCTTCATAAGGTGCCTATTAAGCCTTAATAATCAAGCTGTTGGTAATTAACTGGATGCTAGTTACGGTAAAGAGCTACAAGAAAATTAGATTTTGAGAAAACAGCTTTTGCTACCTTGAGGTCCCAACTTTTCAAGACAAGCATTGTTATTTTGAGAGCACAAGAAGAATAAGCTGCCATCTCAAGAAAACAGCTTTTGTTTTATTGAGATTACAAGAAAAATTAGTTGTGATCTTGAGATTGAGATTCAAATTGTGATCTCAAGATAACAATCCAGAAACTACAGGTCTTGTTCCAGCATTCACAACATGCTTCTAAGTCTTTTTTAGTTTTATTTTTATGCCATTAAAACACTGTAAGCATTTTTCTTTGATGCTATTACATCACTATAATAGCATGGGGTGTGATAAAGATGCTTGGGAAGGTTCGGTCAGTTGCTCCAGTCTGTCCTCTTTCTGCAAACGGAGCTAACAGTGCATTGTGTGTGTGAACCCGCGGCCTCTGCCTGTGACCCTGAGCCATGTATATTTAATAAGGCTGCAGTTAGCAAGGCCAGCGCCTCTGATCAGAATCCTAACACACAGCTTTGAACCCGACTGCCTCTCCACCGTTTTGCCTCAGCCTCACAGAGTCCACCTCATTGTGCTCAGTCCAAGGTGTTTATATAGCTTCTACAGTGAGAACTTCAAGGTTGTCAGTCATATTATGGCTATCAATCCCTCTTAAGATGATAACTACACCCTCAATAGGAACCTTAGAGAAGAAGAGAAAACCAAACGTGGAAGAACATTTTCACCCTCACACACACTCTGGTTCTTCAGAGGTTCTATATAGAACCCTTTGCATGCTTAAATGGTTCTTTTATGGAGATATTGTTCTGTAGATTGGTGGATGATGTGTTGTGTTGTATGTGGTTATAGATGGAATCTAATTTGCACCAAGAAGGGTTTGGTTATTGCTATGAACCTTTAAGAGGTGACAATACAATAATAAGATACTTAATTATAAATGAATAATACTATTCAAATCACTGGACCTGTTTCAGACATAAGGACATCAACTAGTCACTGCTGACTCATCGAGGGGGTCAGTTTCAGTCTGTGATTTGTTTTAAATCGATTGATCGTGCTTGATCGAGTCATCATGGCAGCCCCAAACTGCTGTGTACAAAGAGAAGCAGTTCACTTCACCGGCACAATTAGCAGACAGAAACACTATTGACGGCCTAATGCCTGTTTGTTCAACAGCTTTGTGTGTGTCAGACGCGCCTGCATGAGAATAAACACTAACAACAGGGAACCCAGGCTTCCTCCAGAGGGGACCGCTTCCCCCCAAGCACACACACACACACACACTCCTCTAGGGGCTTCTACTGAGCTCCTGTCCACCTCACGACACCTGGGTAAAGGGACGGGATATAAAAGAAGAAGAAGAAGAAAAAAAAGAGCCGTTCCATTCCACTGATCCACATTTCAAACGATATAGAAACATCTTCTTAACCTTACAAATGACTACAGGTGCGGTTCCTGCCTTGTTGTGGCGGCTTTTTATATATCACGCGCCCCAAAAAGCACATTTTCACTTTCGAAGCATCGCTCGCTGCCTGCCATGAGCAGGATGGATGAATGAAGACAGAAAGAGAAATCTGTTTTGGAAAGTGTCGTGTCAACCGGTGAAATAACTAAAAACAGGCTCTACCTCTGTCTCTCTCTCTCTCTCTGTCTCGCTCTCTCTTTCTGTAACTCTCTCACTTCCTTTCTCTCTCTCACTTGTTCTTTCTTTCTGTCTGTCTTTCTGTCTCTCTCTCACACACATTACCTTGCTTTATCCTTTTTCTGCATACATGTATTTTTTTTCTCTATTTATTTATATACTTTTCTTCTCTTTTATTCATTTTCTCTTTGTGCTCCTTTCTTTCTCTCTTCCTCTCCATTTATGCTCTCTCTATCTGTATCTCTATATCTCCATCTCCCTCTACTCTTTTTCTAAGCCTTTCTCTATCTCTCTCATTTTATATTTCTCTTTCTCTCTCTCTCTTTCTCTCTCTCTCTCTCTCAATTTCCTCCCACTTGTTAGGGAACTGAAAGCAGAAACTAGAGCTGTGTTGAGCTCTTGCTTTTTGCTGTGTGTTGGGTATATTGTGTCAGGTCCCGCTGCTGTATACTCACACTTGGCACACGGAGGCATGTGAAGGGTCATTCAGAGTGAATCACAGGCTGAGTTAGCGCTGGGCGATGACTGAGACCGAGGCGGCGCTCATTGTTTTCAGCCTCGGTCACTGAGACATGGACATATGTCAATGGTATCAACTAGCAAGCCCTCATCCTCCTCCCGCCCACCTCTTTAAAACCTGGATCTATTACACACGAAACCAGCTATTTCCTAGCAGACCAGCTACACACACACACACACACAGACAGATCTTCAAGCCTTCCACCACCCCCAAAGATCCAAACTTGCACCCCCCCCCCTCTTTCTCTCCCTCATTCTCTGCAATGACCTCTGCACTCTGGAAACAATTACTCCTGGAAAGCCTGTCAATATCATTATTTTTACAAGAAATCAATACACTTCACAAAGTTAATGGAGGATTCAGCGCTAGCAGAGACGCTTACCATCTCTCTCTACTCTCTTTCTCACTCTCTCATTCGCTTTCTCCCCCCCTTTCTCTCTCTCTCTCCCTCTCTCTCTCTCCCTCGCTCTGTCAGGGTCTGGCTGAGAGGGCAGCCGGGCACAGATGACAGATTCTGCTGGACGTTTAGCAGACAGTCAGGGCCGAACGGAGGAAAGAGGGAGCGCAGGGATGGAGGGATGGAGGGAAAGAGGGAACCGGCGAGGGTGAGGAGGAGGTGGAGGAGGAGGAGGAGGAGGACGACGACGAGAGAGGAAAGGGCTGAAGGCAGGCGTGGAAAACGTCAGACACTGCAGGCAGGCCAGCTCTAACGAGCCAAAGATGTCAGCCGCTACCAGTGTCCATTCGCCAATGAACAACTAACTCGCCCAGAGAGAGAGAGAGAGAGAGAGAGAAAGCGAAAGAGAGAGAGAGAATGCCTAGGAAACAGGATTAGAGGAGCTGCCAGTGCATTGCTCTCCAACTCAGTTTATATATTTATTTATTTATTTATTTACTTACTTATTTATTTATTTTTTCTCTCTCACGCTTCTCTCTTGTTGGTCCTGAGATGGCTACAACCAGATAATGGACACTACATTATTGTCCTCGGCCAAATACAGAAACAATAACACAAATCTCTCCTCGCCTCTCCAAATTCATGTTTCTCCTAGGTTGAAAAAGTAGCCAGTGCTGTTTACACATAACTAGCTGACCTGGCTAATGACAGTTGTACTATTTATATATGTATATATATATATATATATATATATATATATATATATATATATATAGATAGATAGATAGATAGATAGATACAGATAGATACAGATAGATAGATAGATAGATAGATAGATAGATAGATAGATAGATAGATAGATAGATAGATAGATAGATAGATATGCAGATAGATATTTAATTAATTAATAAGTTTACTCATTTATTGGTTCGATCTCTGTGGACCAGCATCGTCTGCCTAATTCCCCCGCTCCAAACGCTTAGCCACCTATTTAAACGCACTGATTCACTGCTGTGAAATAGTCCCGGCACTTTCTATCAGCGCTCCCCAGATGGCTTGCAAGCTGTGCCAAAATGCCTCTTGTCAACAGCCTCGTGAACTATGAGATCATATGGTGACAAGAGATACGTCTTTATATCAATTTTGTTTTAGGACCCCACCATTGTTTTTCCCATTCATCATCGTCGAATGTTGCTGTCAGTGAGAGTGGGGAGGAAATAGCTCTTGTGTTTCTGATAGAAAAACGTGTTTGGCTCTCGAAAAAGCTCTCAGAGGGCTTTGCGCCACGAGTAAATTACATAAAATGATCACTTCTTACGTCAGAAGGACAGAACTTTGGAAGTAATCTTAGTAGAGACATCTTTTTTTTCTTATTGCATCAAGCTGTTCAGTGTAGCCCTGTGTTAAGAAATATGTACACAAGATTTTCTGCTATGTGGAGCTATTTATCTATCTGTCTATCTAACTATCTACAGTTGGGACCAAAAGTCTGAGACCACACTGACCATCTGTGTATAGATTTATGAATTCTTCTGAATATTAAAGTAAGAAAATGTAAAAAGGCTTTAATTCCTAGTAACACTGCAGTATTTCTATTGGCACATCCGTTGTGAACTTGCCACCTGACATAAGTGCAGACACCGGGTTCAAATTATTGTTATACATTAAACATTAAAAAAATAAAAATAAAAATAAACATTTCCTCGGGCAGCAACTTTGCAATTTTGTATTACAAATATGTCAAAGAAAGTGCAGAACAGAAGTATTTTCACAAGTGGTCTGAGACTTTCGGACCCTTAAGAGTCTAAACTGTTTCTTTTTTTCACACTCATGCTGCAGCTCTCCCTAGAAGTATGCACACTCATGCCAAGCTGAGCTGAGCTTTTCACCGGATGTGGAGTGATTTATTTTGCTGGCATTTCCTCTTTCTGTGTGTGTGTGTGTGTGGCTCAGGAGGGCTTTGCCCCCATTTCACCCCAAACACTCAACCTAAAGCTGCACAATTAACATGGATTTTGAATCTGAGTATTTTGTGGGCCGGCAAGTTTGATGGGTGGATAAAATATTGTGAATATGTGCTTCAATGGAAGGAATAAGAAGGAAAAAAGGCACAAATTTAACTTGATCACACATTCCTGCTGCGTATTCCTTCATTTCTATTCTTAACGTTCTAAAACTTTCTGTCAATTTCCAGGTTTAAATTAAACAAATCCCAGATAGTAGAACTTCTGGACTCCACTGTATGTATGTAAGTGTGTATGTGTGTGTGTCTGTGTGTGTATCAGGGTTACTAATGTAAGCCACATGTAGGAGTTAGTGCGGATGGCTCGAGCTCGTATAGCAGCTGTGCTCTCATTGGCCACAGCAAGATGGGAAAACTGTCTATGAGGGCAAAAAAAAAGGAAAACGAAGGAAAGAAAGTAGGAAAAACAAACAGCCTCGCGTCGACGGACGTCAAAGAAAGCCTCACGGCCCAAAGTCCCAACACTTCCACATGCATCACCGAGCCTTGGCTCTTCACACGCAGAGGGGAGAGAAATAAAAAATAAATAAATAAGTAAGCGGAGGGAAGAGAAAGGGGAATAAAAGCGACAGGCCCAAATTGAACATTTGCCTGACATGATGGAGAAGAGCAAGCTATTTTTTTCTTCATATTTTTTTTTTGCTGCTGTATCGCCCCTGTTCTGCATCAACAATAACACATTTCCCCCACTGCGCTCCCAGCTGATTCCCTGGCACTGAACTGCGCTTATGAATTATCTGACACTTTTCCCTGCCTTCTCCTCTGACAACCAGCTCCGTGTGGAAATTCCAAGGCACCTCTGCTGACAAGCAGAAATATCAATATTTGAATAAATTGTACATTTTGAAACACTCTCTCTCTGAATTTCCTTCTCTCTCTCTCTTTTTCTCTCTCTCTTACTCTTTCTCTCATCCAGCGGAGCGGGGTGAAGTTGTTTTCTTTTTTATCAGGTCTTATCCCCAGGAGCCCTGAAAGGAAGAATTCAGAACGCAGCATTTTCATCATGAGAGAGCTGCTCTGAGTGACATCTGAAACAGGCATCAGAGTCGACCTGATGAAGTTTACTTCCTTCAAACTACAAAACGCCTGCTTTGGATTGTTTGTTTATGTGTTTTTTTGTTGATGTTGTTTTACCCCCCCAATTCTCCCCTCCTTCCCTCCCACCCTCCTCTTCTTCTGTTCAAGGAACAAGCAAAAAAAAAACAATGCAAGATGGCTGAGCAAGAGGGAGCGTTGTTGATTCACAAATTGACAGGCCAGTCTTTAAAGCACTAGGCTTCTTGGAGAGTCTTCAGGTGCACGTATTTGGGAGTTTAGTTGCTATTTTTTTTTCTTTTCTGTCATTTCTCCGGGCTGACGGAGACGGATCTGATTAGAAGGAACTTGTTAGGATTGAGTCTTAGAAGCCGCTGACTCTTGCTGCTAACAAGCATGCGGGAGAAAAAAAAAACAATATAAAGACAACAAAATGCTGTCATTAACATTTAGGAGTGCTGCAGGTGTCAGTCAAGACGTTGCCGTTACAAATAAAAGTAATTTAACGTGAATGGAAGTAGGAACAGTCAGAGAAGGGGTGGGGGTGATGGGGGGGTTCTGTCTGTTCTGGTGGGTGCAGGCGCTTTTTAATTTGCATGCCAGAGACTGTTTATACGGCTCTCTAATAGGGACGTCAGAGCGTTGGCGAACGTTCTTGAGCGGAGCCGAGACAAATGTCACCCGTATTTTATAAGAGCGATCATGTTTAATAAAATGCATCATTAGAGATGAGATCAATATGAAAGCGTCTGGCCTGTTCAACCAAAACAAACATGACGAGCTCAACAGCCCCCCCACTTCCCTCCTCAAAACCCCACTACTCCCCCCCGCCCCCGACAAGTGTACTTTCTACTCTTTTTTATGTCCTCAGCTGTAGACTGCACTGAATTTAACATTAGGGGTTTCAATGATTGTGTGTTGTAAGGAATTATGAAGACCATTGTCGACGTCCTCACTTTCCAAACATATTCCAGGAAATGTATTGTTCCTGGCACTATTCTATAACTTTGATCTTCCATGCAAACCTTCACAATGAACAGATAAGCACAACATCTGCAGTAGTTCTAATAATCACCTTTGTATACTTGGATACCGCCTATTATTAGGGTCTTTAGTGTCTCCACAGTGTGTTCACTATTATTACGTGACCATTTCACAACAGATGGACCAACAGAAATGCTCTAAAACTGTTAACTCAAATGAAACTGTACTAACATGCTTTATTTTCCCATTTCAAAGACTCAAAGCTTGGTGATGATAAGCTTGTATTTATCTACAGCATGTGTTTCAACAAGGATTTAAACCTGCCTGCATCTTTAAATGCTTTCCAAAGAAGGAATCTGGATAAGCTCTCCAATTCCACATTGCCTACTTTCAAAGAACAAAGCATAACAAACACTGAGATAGCTATTAAATCAAACAATGACTGCTGAACAGTTGTAGCAGCTCTTTTGTAGTGTGAAGGGGCAGGCCTGTATTCAGTGTCAGTGTCTGCTCCTCCTGTGTGGTGGGGGGTGGTCCTCCTTTAGCTCTACACCAGCCGCCACCCTGTCTTTTTCGGTCACTAATGATAGATTGTCCAGCCCCCCTGTCTCCCTCCTCTTCTCTCTCTCTCTCTCAGTGACGCAAGGCTGAAGCTCAGTACTGGGGTGGGTTCGGTTAAACCTATTGCACTGAGACAGAAACCCTGAAGACCTTCAGCCCTTAGTCTACAGTCAGACGTTGAGTGGCTGAAGCCTGTCTGTCTACAACATGGGGCCTTTGATGACATGTAAGTGTCCAGAGTTTAACCCCTTAACCCTTTAAACTTTGAGAAATCATAGTTATTGCGTGCAGATTCTAAACTTTGTGTCATATATGACCTCATATAAGGAAAACAAGGTTATTATTATGACTTGATGGAAAGCTATCGCTGTGTATAGTTTTGGAATTTAAAAAAAGGCTATACATTTTTAGCATGTTTATCAATTGATGACATTAACAAACCAATGGAGTCTGAAGAGTAACTCTGAACTTAATAAGCCAAATTGAGACTTAAAAGCAAGGTCAATTCCTAACAATGTAATTATGCGATTGTGGAACATAAATAAATCATGTTGACTCAAACTCAAACTCAAACTCATAACTTCATATCAGTTCATATTCAGTTACAGTAGCCAGACTGCCATTTAAAGTAATTTCTGAAACAATCATATTAGTAATTAGTACCAAGTAATAACACATTAGTAACCATATAATAAGGCTTCACAGAGGGTGTGAGGGGTTAACAGTCACGTGTAAATTTAAGCCAAGCACATATCTGGACATACACACATCCGTCTGATTTATGCGCCACGCTGCCACATGACAAGACAATACAGACCCCATTTCTGTGTGTGTACTCTAGCTAATATGAGGCAGTGTCTGGTGAACGGGAATTGCTCTGGCAGGCTTGTGATCTGCGCGTGCCTATCTGGAGGAGAGAATTCGCCGGCGTTCGGCTTCTCTTCCCCCCTTTTTCAATTTCGTCCCGGTCCCGGTGAACTAACACTGCACTGATGCCTTTCACCCTCCACTGGCCACAGCCTCACCGCTAATCAGGATTACTCCACTCCGTCAACACTGATTTCAATAAAAAGGAAAAAAAAGAGAGAGAGAGAGAGAGAGCGAGAAAGGGAGAGAGGGAGCAAGAGAAAGACAAAAAACATTATCATAAATATAGAGGCGCAGGGACTGGCCTTGCTGGCTGGTTGTCGTGGCGATAGCAGAAGGTGATTAAAATCTCATTCGACGGGAATCCAACTGATTCGGGGCGGTCGGACAGAAGAGGACATGCATGCATACATACACAAACACAATGTATTCCTGTCTTTGTGGGGTGTTTGCATTAATGTCATATGTAGTTAAACGTTGCTGCACCTGAACTTCAGGAATAATAAACCATTAGCTTGTGGTACCGTTTAAAATAGAAGCTATAATGCCCCTAATTACACAACTCGTTCATTTCCAGTAGCAGCATATATTTTAAAGGAGATTCTGAATCATGTATATTAGTTACTGAGTAATAACACACTAATAATCAAATAATAAGCCTCCAATAAGGGGTTCAAAAGGTTAACAGTCACATGTCAATTTAACCCAAGCACATACATGTATACACATCAATATCAATATCATCAATATCAACCTCAAGAATAACAGACCATCAAGTCTTTAAAAAAAGCTATTATGTTATATATATATGGGTGTCCTTACTAAGAGCTAAATACATGACCACACTCCCGGTGTGAGCTGCAATTACTACTGGTCTCACCCAGGAGTCACTTCTGATTGCCTGTGCTCAGACAAATGGGCACAAAGTAGACTTCATGAGCAGCAAATGATGGAGGCGGTAGTCTCACCTCTTCAGAGGCAGCCTTGCTCACGTTCAGGCACCTTTAAGTGCTGATAATGCACTTTAGCTCGCCCTCCGTCCCCCATGATAACATGATCGTCATTAAACGGCCGTGACGTGTGACCTCAGCCCCCTGCGTGCTCCGCGACTTCTTAAGCGAAGCAAATTAGCAAGACATGGCCCTCGATTATTGTTTTTGTGCTTAAAGAGGAGGAATATTTAGGCCTGCATGTGCTGTGTGAATGTATGTGTGAGAGTGCATGTTGTGTGTGTGCTCGAATGTGTGTGGTTTAATTACCCTGTCGACACGTGTAGCTATCTGATGCAACACTGCTGCTAGTGGGTGAAACTCCTGAACAAACACGCTATCACTGAGAAAACAGTTTCAAGGTATGTGCTAAAAAAATACATATATCCGTGAAACACCGACACGTAGAAAACGAATATTGACTCGTATTGTCTCAGGGGCTAACAGGTTTCTACCTCTTAAACAGCTCGAAATGTTTTCTCGCACCGCCTCGCAGCATGCTAACAAAACGGCCAAAGTACAAAATGGCGGAAGGAGGAGAAGAGAAGGGTGGGGGTGTTGTTATTGTTGTTGTTGTTTTAGCTCCACATCATTATCAATCCCAGAGGAGAGATGGTAGGGGTGCGAAAGTGCAAGTCAATGTGTTCATTGTCCCTCCATCCAACGAGGTGCCAGTCCTCCAAAGCTGTGTGAGATCAGGCTGAGTGGCTGGCCTGTTCTCCCGGCAATTAAAGACTGCAGAATCAATGCAAGACAAGGCAAAGAGCGTCGCAATTAAGCTCGCTTAGGAGGTCGTAAAGTAAACCCGAGAAGGTGGCTTTGTGCATGTCTGTCTGCATGTCGATAACAATGAAAATATATTACAAACGCCCATATAGTACCAGGTTATATAGATAGCAGAGCTCTTGTATGTGATCCATGTAGTATTTTGGTATTGACATGACAAGAAAACTTGAAGAAAACAGCAATATATTGAATATAAAGCCTTTGGAACCTCTTATAGAAGTTTGCATAGCCGCTTTAGATAAAGCCACATACTAAATTACAAACTGAATGCATTGAATGCAGATAAGAACAGTGCTTTAAACAAATACACTTTTATTGGGGAATAACTGAACCCATATAGCAGGCAGCTCACTTCAACCTAACAGGCACTGCACCACTAGTTCACAGACCAGCAAAGAAATAGCAGCAGACCAGTATTGAGATGCTACGGCTGCATAAGCCAACAGTGGGATGGCAAGCCATTATGCCCATAGCTATGAAAGAAGGCAGCAGGTACCAGCTGATAGATGAAGAAACCAAAAATGTATCTTATTAAAGAAGATTTTGAGCCAGTTTAGAATTAGCCATCAGTGCATTTGGTGTTTGTGAAAGCAAAATTCAACCATAGCAAAGACATGTTGCCCAAGCATTTCTCTATAAACTTGCTCTACATTCTGTGTTTATTTATTTTTGATTAAAGAGCTGGATGAAAACCTTGGTTATTGTCTTAACTGACTATGCAATCCTGTACAATCCTTGTGGTTCTATTATTGGTATTAATTGTTATCATATAATAAATATTTGTTGATGTTTATTTATTGATATTTTAAATACATGCCACTGTATTATCATAGATTACAATTTTTTTATATGTGTCATATAACACTGTATGTTTTTGCAGTAGTGCTTGTTTATATACATGTGGACTGAGTGGACACTGGGTGCTATATGTGTGTGCAGACACATTAAATAGTGACTAAAGACTCATCTGGCTTGTGTCAGGTTGACAGGGCAGGGCAGTTAAACAGAAGGAAGTGAGGGAGTGACCCGAGAGGCCAGACTCTTTGAGGAGATAATGTGCAACTTTCTCCCCTCACTCTCTCTCTCTCTTTCTGTCTCTCTCTCTCTCTCTCTCTCTCTCTCTCTCTCTCTCTCTCTCTCTCTCTCTCTCTCTCTCTCTCTCTCTTTCTGTCTCCCTCTCTCTCTCTTTCTCCCTCTGCCTCCCACAGGCCAATTAAAGCTCCTCCACTCACAGGAAAAGTTGGCCAGGACTTCCTCGACTCCCCCCCCCCTCCCCCCCACCCTTTCGCTCTGCTTAGCAACTCTTCATCAACACACACACATACTCTCGCAGCTGTTACATTCCCTTCCCAATATTCAACATACCTTTCTCTCATCTCTCCTCTATCGTACTGTGTCATTAAAAGCCAGTGGTATCGGCACGGCCGTGCCTGTCCACTACGTGCACCGCAGGAGTGGTCAGTGTGCCGAGACTGCAGTCGGCAGAGGTGGCAGCTGCTGCCATGCTTGGCGTACAGGCCTTACATTGTTGTGGTTGGCGAGGCCTGGCGCAGTGCAGCGCGCTCCTACCATCATTTTTGCATGCTGGACTGGCAGTGAGAGAGAAGCAGCCTTTTGCTGAGCCTCCTCGGATCGGATGGGTCAGTGCTGACCTAGTGGTATCTGGTCTGCATTGTAGTGAGCGACATAATGAAGTAGTGAATAAAGAACATGTATCATTATCAAAACCTTATAACACATAATAGTTGTATGTGAGTATATATATATATATATATATATATATATATATATATATATATATATATATATATATATATATATATATATATATATAGGCTCACATACCGTGCTGTACAGTGTGGCTCTGCTGTATCAGCACTTATAATTAGATAATTAGCCACTTTATTATGGAGTCCACAGAGAATAGACCAAGAATTCACAAAGGGGCCCCAAACCAAACCAAAAAAGGGGTCAAGCTCCACAAACTATTTTACAGTACTTCTCCTTTTTTTGCTCCTGCAACAACAAAGTATTACAGAAGCTGACTGTCATTAGCCTGTTTGAGTTAGCAGGCTGGTGGTCAGTTTGATGGAGATTAGCTTCTGGCAACAACAAGCTACTGAAGCACTAGCAGGGTGGGATGTGGAGTAAGAGGGGGGGGGGTAGGAGGGGGAGGAGAGACAGTCATTCCATCAAGCTTGGAGGTAAATAATCAACAAACATCCAGAGGAGGACAAGCTCTTTCAGTCGCCGCCGCCTTAATCAACACTTAAGGAATCAAATTGGATTTGGCCTATCAGCGACTAATAGACTGCAGATTGTTTGTGTGCACTTGGTTTGGGGGGAGGGTGTGTTTGTGTGTGTCTGTGTGGGAGTGTAGGTGGTCTGTGTAGCTGCATATATGCGCATTGTTATGTGGTCAGAGTGATTGGGTTAATGTGTCCTGAACAGAAAGGATGTTGCTTGATGAGTATTAACACAATTAATGAACTCACGCTGTAAGAATGTCTTGATATGGTCTGTTTTGACTGGACCGCTATGTTCACAGTGTTTACCAAGTATTTTACTAAGCAGCCGATAAATATTGCATCTACATTGCCAGATGACACCCATACGGTACAGATGATATACGGCCCAGAGCTACACATATGCATGTCTTTCAGCGTGATGTCCTGTAGGTCGAGTAGAAGAATGCCATTTTTTAAAAGTATCCCGTAAACTCAGTGCCCCACAGGGACTTGTGGTTTTCTGTGTCATTATATAACTGTAAACTCCTGGACGGATGAGATTGGCTAATGTTTTGCAGATGCGGGTAGCTCCTTTGGCCCAAGGCTTGAGAGATTTGAGAAAGTGCTGCGAAGCTGAGGGAAACCGAATGTGCTGCTAGGCTGTAACTCATGAGTCAGGGTGGACAAGCTCTCACGGTGAGGTCACTCCATCTCACACACACACATAGACATGCTCAACAGTGTGTGAGAGGTCCAGTATTTGTGTTTGTGTGTGTGTGTGTGTGTGTGTGTGTGTGTGTGTGTATGCAGGTGTGTGCTACTCAACACGCACTTAGCTGGAAATTACCCACAACATATTTCAGCTATTCTGTCATTAGTGCTGCGAATAAAAGTCGTGCCCTTTTGCTTATGACACATTCCGAACACTCTAGATGCTTTATTTTCTCTCGCTCTCCCTTCCTCTCTTGCTCTCTCTCTCTCTCTCTCTGTGCTGTCAAAAGCAGATGTTAAGAGAAAGCGCAGGGAAAAAAGTAAATATAGCCAGTAAAAACTCAGCGGTGAGGCCGTTCCTTGTGTTATTTCTCATTGGCCACTGTTTCTCCTGCGCTCAATGAAGGGCAGTGGCACAATACTTTTTCATTCAGCATATCGAACAGCCTCCCGGACAAGCCGCCGAGTGTTTTTATTGTTAATCGATGCCAATCCATTCCAAGCCTTGATGTTAAATAGAGATCAATACAGGCAAGCTGTGGCTGGATCTGATTTCAATCGGCTGGCCCGAGCTGTGGGTTTTAATCGGAGGGTAAATCAAAGCTGGGGAACATAAGTCAGGTGAATTAAAACAGACTGCTGGGGACCTTTCTCGCCGGCCCGACCAGCACCAGGAAATACCTGTCATATTTTATTATTGCTGCCAAGGAGGGTTTATTCACCACTTCGTTGCTTTTTCTCTGCACGCCCCCCCTCCCACACCACCTTTCCTTTTCTTCATTTTAGGGAATGTGAGGGGGGTTGCTAAATAGCTGACGATAAAAAAGGACATCTAAGTCCTTTAGCAGCTCAACGTCCAGATTGAGGGAGAACAGAGAGAGACCGTTCCCCTTTTTACACGTCTCATCTTTAATGATTGATTCAGAGGGAGCGGGCGAAATCGATGGAGGCCCTTTACCTTCAGCGAGCCACATTTCATCTGGAAAAAGATCATAAGAATCGCCCTGATTTGCGAATTAGTTCTCAGGGATCAGGCCTGTGAGTCACACTACACTACAGAGACTCTCACAGTTGTGATAAAAAAGAGGAGGGGGGGGGGGGTAGAGATTGAATCAGCACTTGAACCCTCTTTTTCTCCACCTTTGAGGTGTAAAAAACCCACAGGCGTCCATAATACGCTGCTTGTCTTAAAATTTTTTGCCACTTCTCTTCAATAAGAAAAAGCCTCCTTTTATCTCTTTCTTTTGGAGGGCTCTTCAAGCAAGGAGGGTCGAGTGTGTGATGGGGGTCGAAGGGCCTCACTGTTTTCCTGTAGATAAGCATCATCAGAAGGCATCGTTCGGCAAGGCCCGGCAACAAAAAAAAAAAAAAGAGGCCCATCCGTGAGGCCGGAATCCATACGACTCATGGGGGTCAGGCAGATTTAATGAAATATGGCCGCCGCTATAGCGGTGATTGATCGGGCGAATGGCCACGGCTTCTCCGGGCCGCTCCATGGCCCTCTCCTCCTGCGGTCCATCTATGATGATAAATTAACGTTAGATGGAGCCTAATGAGTTTACTAAACATTTGGGATTTGCGCTAATAAACTGGCAGGCTAGGAAGCTAGCAGCAAGTGCGAGCAATCCCCGAGCTCCCCCTTATCGCGGGGACATGACAGTTAAACCACGCTTCCAATCTGCCATCGATTCATCATCCTGGCGCCATTGTGCATGCTTCACAAGAGGATAATTATGCAGCCACCACATCACAAGCGCTCACATTTCCCTGAGAGAGCGCTAACGGCCGCGCTAGCACCAATCACCCCGCGCCTGCACGCTACTTTTATTGATAAGATTTTTTTTTGTGTGTGTGTGTCAGTATTATTATTGTTGTACGCTCAACAACTTCCTTCTGGATTGAGAGCAACAGCATAATTTGCTGTTGGGTGAATTGCAGCGATAATGAAGTTTGCTTTAGTGCCACATTTTGGCAGCGAAACTTAAAACACCATGCCCTTCATTCCTGATTATCTTTTTTTCTTTCTCTCCCTCTCTCCCTGTCTCTCTCATTCAGATGCCGCCGTCGATAAAGCAGCGTTAATATGATAGAAGATTGTTTTGCTAATTGTCTTTGTGTTGTGAGAGCAAACAGCTCTCGACTATTGAGCAAATATTTGCCGTCTCTAATGACGCCTTATCAACTGCACCTGACCCTTCTGCAATGGCCATAAATCAGCATCACACCCCGTATTTAAAAGCATGAAAATCAGGCGCTGCTTTTAGCCTAATAAACTGCTGGACAGCGCTGGGGTCCTGGACAGCGTAATTGCTGGGAATAATTCTAATGAGGTCTTGGGAAACATGAGTAGAGGTTCTCTTATAATGACAAATCGCCCTGAGCTAGAGCAGGGCTTTCCGTCTGCGGCTCTCTTGCTCTCTTAACCCTGAGCTGCTCGCATGCTTGCTCGCTCACTCACTCATTTATATGTTTTCTGCATTTCTGTGTTGTCTTCACAGACGAGTATTTCAGCCTTGCATCATCCTTATGCAGGGCAATCGCTACACATGCACATAGGTCTCGACTCACAATAGCTACAACTCTAAGTCCTCTCTTCATCCACTGCGAGCAAATGTAATCTGAACTCAAAGGTCCTTTTCATTCAGCAGCCGAAAATGTGCCATTGTTATCAACGGACAGGTTGCTGGCCGATAATCTTTTGACAGCAGGGGGGGGGGGGGCCTATATTTAGAGATAACTTGTCAGCTTTAATAAATGATACTTATTTGCTGCAGTTTTTTGAAGGTTTGGTGGAGGATGGCTCCAGCGGGGCGGGCTCTGGGGACCCAAGCGGCCAAGGCCCAGTGCTTCTCGCTGGGGGGAAACTGATGGCTTGTGCCCAATGTCCAGATCGCTGGCCTGTGACCTGCGAGTGGTGCGAGCAGTACCATGTCCAATACAATCCACACACAGTTTCCTAACCTAATCTCGGCGGTGTCACACGACAAATTGCCACATTCGGAAAAATGGGAATGGATGGGGAGCGGGCGGGGGGTGTGGGGGGGCGTTGTAGGTAAAGAGAGAATAAGGTTGGGATGATGAGATGTTGGGGGTGAACGGATGGATGGACGGATGGATGGGAAGATGGTAGTAGAAAAGCTGAATATCTCCTGCAGTGTGTAGAGAGGCAGAAGAGTCATAGCCGCTGTCCCGTCCCGTCTGATTTACAAACCTCCGCTAATGCGAAACAAATGCTGTGGGTGTGAATCCGCACTCGCTCGCACAGTGGCAGAAGGGAAGGGAAGAAAAACAATCCCTCTGCATGGCTCTGGCCCGTGAGTCACTACAGCATCCATGGGCCCAGAGAGGGTAATGAGGGCAGCATTTACTGCCAGCCATGTGCCGCACTCCACAAACTACACCAGCGCTCCATTAACACAATTAAACTCCATAAAGACACACCACACTCTCCAGATCACTATGCTGAACAGCTTTGTCATCATAAAGAGTGTGATGAGACTTTAGAAAAAAGCGAGGTATGTTTTATTGAGTTAAGAGAAGTTGTGTAATACACGTCGCTACTATTAGAACGTGCCGCTACTATTAGAACACGCCACTACTATTAGAACACGCCACTACTATTAGAACACGCCACTACTATTAGAACAAAGCATGACAGTTGCACACAATGTAAAGGTCAACATGTATTTTAATTCATGTTAATAATGGAGAGTGCCACAGGTCCTCTGTTGGTAAAAATATGACTTCATGTGGTAACGAGTGATTGAACTCGGTTTTACTCAACCTAAAAAAAGGAATGATTGAATCATTATTTTAATTTTTAACAGGTTTTTAAAAGTTTTTAACAATTTCTTGTTACCTTATGAAGTATTTTTTGGGTTATACCAACAAAGCACATTTTTTACACTGCAACTATGGCACACAACTTCCCCTTACCCATTGCATTGCCTTAATATTCCCTAACGCACTGACCACTAGACTGGTCGGAAAGGACTTTACATTAACTTTCATTACAAGAGAAGATTTTTTCTGTAAACTAAACTATATAATTAAGAAGATTTCAGCTTTAGCTCTAGCAGCAAATAAATATTAATGCAATCAAAGTTGTTGGGTTTATAACAATTTCTGTGTATTAACCTGTATTTTTTTCCCATTAAATAAATTAAAGAGTACATGTTAAACTTTGTAGACAGCAGATGGGACCAAGAGTGGGAGGGAGGGAGGGAGAGGTTTTGAGGAGCTCTCAGCTGGATGTTGGAAATGGGAACATGCTGCCTGCATTCATGAAGAGTCGCGTCACAAACCCTGGCCATGCATTCCACACAGTCCACGCCTAACCAAAACTGATCCAATTTGCCTGGTTGTTATTCAAAAGGAACATGCACCCACGCCTGCCTATTGAGTAACAACAGACCCTCTCCAACTGTCTGGGGTGCATACGTGTGAGTGTGCGTGCGGAATCCTGTTCAAATGAAGTGAATCTGACAGTGTTTATATCTGCGAGCCCTTCTAATATGCAGCACTTCGTGCATTAAAATCAGATTGAAATATGCTGTGAAAACATGGGAGATGGTTTGTTATTGCGCTCTTGAGGTTTGAATGGATGTAAAACTTGGCTTTTGTTCATCGAAACTGCGCTGGTTCATTCAAAGTGTTTATTTGAGTTAGATAAATGCAACCATGTTGATTACCACATGACCTTTTTTTTTAAAGTTTGTATTGATGGATCTTCCGCAGTATTTATCAGGGATTGTGTTTATTTCTGAGAGAGAGTGGGTGTGTGTGTGTGTGTGTGCAGTCGTCGTACTTGCGGTGGGCTATGATGACAGGCTCAGCAGGAGCATTCACACTGCCCGACAAAAGGGGTGTGTCACCGCTTTGTGCTCTCAATCAAATAAAAGGCCTTTTTAGAGCACATATGTCCCTCTCCTCACAGTTCACTCAGATTAGATTCTCAATACCCCCCCAACACTACCAGACCCACACACAAACACCACTCCAGTTGGTTTATTTAAACTCTACTTAAGCCCTCGTTTTCCTCTTCCTCACTTCTTTCTGCTGATGGCCCAGCTTTTGCAGTGATGTCCACTGCACTTTCTCACCAGCATGTGTGTGTGTGTGATTCGTCTTTCAGCAGAGACTCGGTGGAGCCACTTTCTTCCGTTCTCCGGGCCCATGCAACATGTCTTACAACAACACCAGCTCAGAGCCCCCTCCTCTCAACACATGCTAAAGCCATTTCCCCCCCGCACACACACACACATGCATGGGTTCGGGTTATGTTGGCCGGGTGGAGGGGGGCAGACTGCACTCATGGTCATTACCGTAAAACAAAACAGCTCTACATTACTGATGTCACGGCTGCATTCACAGCGTTTAAAACTCTCTCGAAGACCGAAAAAGACAACTTTAGAACGTAACCTACAAATATGCCAACGCTGTCGGGGGAAAACCTCACCTCTTTGTTTTTGTGGTTTATCAGTTTTTGATTTAATTAAAATTTGTTCATAGTGTGTGTTAATTTCAGGATGATTGGACTAAAATAAATGGCTCTACATTACTTGGAAAAGAACCCATTGAAATACGTTAATAGTGTGACATTTGTTCACTTTTTCATAAAACAGGAGGAGGATGTGCTTTACATTCCTTGTTTTAGTCTTGAATGAACTGAAACTACAGGACCTGCATTTGTGCAAATGCTACACTTTCTTGTGTTTGTAACCACATACTTACATAATAGTTACATAGTAATTACTTAAGTGTACAGACGCTATAAGGCAGTGCATAGCAAATAGTCCCTCTTTTTCACCAGACACATGCATGACATTTACTTGAAACATTTTGTTGAAACAGACCAGGCAATCACTAGAGCATTGGAAGTAATCAGTATCATAACTTTATTCAATGTTCCATTGAGGACTAACAGGACTAATTAGCTCTCTTTAAAAATAATGCATGCAGCTGGTAGCTGTGCTGACCATGACATGCTCAAGAAACATGTCTTGTAACACAATTTGAAGTCATTTGTACCTAAAAAAAAAGTAATAATAAATAACAACTAACTTCTTACACTGTTCCTAATTTGGCTTCTCTCTCTCTTAACTCTGTAACTTACACATTAGTTTAATTTCATAGCAATTACTGACCAATTCAGGGCTGTTACTGCATAACAACTCCTGCGAACTTCAAGCAGTAAAGTTCACTACAATAAAAAAGTTCTGCTTCCGCACTGCACGCGACTGCGGCCAAGCTGAAATCGTTCTTGCCCACATTCTCTCTATTGTAAAATTGCAGTCTAGGAAATAGTTCTGGAGTGCAGCTTAAGAAGTGTGCAGTGCATCTGCTAGACTGTAAGCACGCCCGGGGTAGCGGCGGCAAGGTTTTGGCTTTTTGACCACGCTGGCTGTTTCTCGTTTTTCTGTGTGAGTGCGAGCGGAGCACTGCCTGCCAAAAGCAGGTTAAGCTCTCTGCCTTTCCCCCTCCTGTAGATCTGGCAACCCTGCCTCTACCCCTCCTGGAGATTTGGCAACCCTTCACTTCCTGGCATAAAAGGTGACAATCTTCATTAAAACCTCTTACAGACAACTGTCAGTTATCCTCAGTTAGAGGAAGCCAGCTGTTCTCTCTCTCTCTCTCTTTCACTCTGTCTCTCTCTCTAGTGAGTCGGAGCTCATGGTTTATAAGCTGCGTGCGTTCTGAAGAGTTTCAAGGTGAGAGTGTCATCTGCTCTGAGCGCAGAAAGGTATTTCTGAATATCATTATTTTTGCGCACAAAGACAAAGGACCAATTAACAAATCATTCTAAAAGACTGCTCTGCTACAAGTCACGCTACGTATTGCACAAAGGGCCTTAAGTATGTTAATAGCTGTAATACATTTACATATAAAAACAAGTACATGTTTTCTAACAGTCGGTTAGTCATTTTCCAAACAAGGTCATAAAGACCTCACATACTTGTGACAGCGTGTTTAAGTTAACAGCTTGTATACCAAGGCTCTGCATATATACCAAACTTTTAGACCTTACATATTAGTTACATAGTAATTACTGAATAATGCAATATGTGCACTTCAATATTAACTCATTAATAGATCTGTCGCAGTCTGAGAGCACTGTAAAAGTGTGTAGCTGTGCAAAACCACATTATTTAATATCTACTTCAGTGTGAAATGTTTCTGCTAAAATCAGAACCTTGAAAAAAGGCAGCTGGGTATTATCCGAATAATGCTAAACGACCTGTAAGCGCTGCTTTTTTATCGTGTAGCTGATAAGCCAGTGTGGAAGAATGTGCGGTAGTGTGTTTGTGCTATCAGCGCACTCCCTTAGAGGGGTTTCTGACATCTCTGACTGTCTCCTCTACTCCCTCTATCTCACCCTGTCCACTCCTCCACGCACACGCAGACACAAACGCTCCCTTGTACATGCGTCTCCCAGAGAAGGTTCAGACGCCACAGGCGGAATCAGACAGACCTGAGCCGAGCGCCGCGCCACTGAAGCTTCAAAAGCGCCACGCAAAACACACCTGCACCGAAAAAACAGCAGCCGCTTAGCACGGCCAGATACACACACACACACACCGCATTAATGACCTCTTAGAATAACACAAATACCCCCCACCACCAAGGCGCTGCTCCAGAAAACACATGCCGCAAACGCAGCGCAGAGGGAGCAGGGCTTTTTATTGCTGCGTAGGCTTCTTTAGCACTGGTCAGTGGAATTTGTTACACGGCTCGAGACATCACCTTACTTATTTAGTAGGCAAGCTGGCTGAAGGGGTAAGAGATGGTCTTTATTTTCTACTGTATGTGCATATCTGTGTGCTTGTTTTCAGAATTTTTTAAGGACAGCATGGGCCTGACTTTTGTTATGAAAGGCATTATGTGATGATAAGGGCAAATACATTTTACCTTACAGTTATTATATATATATATATATATATATATGTGTGTGTGTGTGTGTGTGTGTGTTATAGTATGCATGTTATAGTGGTCATGTTTTCAGTACAATGTTATTACATGTTTATTGCTAATGTATTACATATACTATATATCTGTATGACCATAGTCCTAAGACTGTATAAAAACAAGTATGTGTGTGTGTGTGTGTGTGTGTGTGTGTGTGTGTGTGTGTGTGTAAGGTAACGGTAACAGAAAGCTTGCTGACTGCCTCATAAATAAGGGCAGCAGAACACACCTGTGCTGCTGCTGTAGTGCGCTGTGAGGCTGTTACCTGGCCAGAGATATATCTGCTGTCTTCTCCCCCATTAATCAGAACTAATGAAGCTCTAGGCTCTCTCTCTCTCTCTCTCTCTCTCTCTCTCATATATACACTTATAAAAACAACCCCCCCACACACACACGGACACAAGCACACAGGGTATGAACTTGCACACACACATGCTTGCTTACACGCGACACTCGCTCATGCAGTCATGAATGTCACCTGAGCAAAGAACAAGGAAAAAAAAAAAAGATGCAGAAGTGAAATGGCTGGAGGCAACAGTAACAGCTGAGCATCCCTCTGCTGCTTACTACAGGAGAGAGAGTGAGAGAGAGAGAGAGAGAGCAACAGAGCACTCTCCACTTAACACTCTCTTAATTACCCTGCGTACAGGTCTGTGAAAACCTGCCATTCAAGAGCTTTTCCAAACAAGCCCTCTCTCTCTCTCTCATCCAGGTCCCTCACACACACCTCCCCGCCACGCAGCCCTCTCTGCTCTGCCGCTGATATGTAATTAAAGACGTCTCCAAAATCCTCCTCGACAGGCCGGGACACAGCCAAAAATGTAAATGACATTAAGGGAAACAATGAATAGAATTTTTTTTCTGTTTAATGTCCCTTTTTTGGCCGCCGCTCATTTCCATAGCTCTTTCTTCCCCCCCTCAACAAAAGCTCTGACCTTCTAAATGCTGGCATTTGTTCAGCCCCAGCTCAGAGCAGGCCGCAATTGAGCATCCGCATGCCGGAGAGAGGGAGGAGAGAGAGCGCTTCGAGAGGAGCTGCACCGTCACACATAAGAGAAGCAAACAAAAGATGGAGAAAAAAGCATAAAAACAGAGGAGAAGAGAACGTTTGAAGGAACGAGGCAGGGCGGTCATCGGAAGCCTGTTTGTATTTAGCGATAAAAAGAAATGGGAAAAAAAAGGAAGGAAGATTCCGGAGAGTACGTGAGGATTTCCCTGCACACAGCGGTCTGGCAAGGCCTGCTAATAATCAGCCATAATCCTTTTGGACAAGCCCCCTCGTATGGAAATATAATGAATGTTAAGCAAAATCAGCAACAGGCCCGAATTACGGGCGGGGCCCAATAGGAGAACAGGTGCAGGCGGCTGAGCTATAGGAATAAAACCGTCCCGCCGCACAACTGTGTGCGGACAAAAGAAGAAAGAGAAAAAAAGTCAATCTCATGCATTATTCAGTGGAGGGGAGGCTGTCTGCCAGGGGTCAGGCTGTCTTGACCTTTGTGACAGGAAGTGAAAGGGAGATCGTTGGCTAGGAAAGCCCTGATCAGCCGCAGAGTCGGGACGGCATTATTAGATCCGCAGACGAAGACGGAGCCGCCGGAATCACCCACAATCCTCTCCTGATGTAGTGGCCCACTAGCATGGGTGCTAACCTGAATGTTGGAGCTTATGTAGCGCGCATCCCTTTTCTGTTCGAACTCTCCCTCTATTTTTTCCCTCGTTCAAACTCTCGGGCAGATCAATAACCCATGCCAACGCGGGGGTGAAATATTTAAAGATGCGCTGCGATTGAATTTCTGCAACAGCTGTTATATGCAACCAACTTTTTTCTTTCTTTTGCTGTTTTTCCCCCCCTCGCTTTTTTTTTTTTCCCTAAGCTGTACCAAAGTCCAAGAGAAAATAGGATAAACAGATGTCTGGCTTGCCTACAGGAAAATAGGACACATTTGGAATGATAAGTCTCCTAAACTCCATTGAAAATGCCAGGAGCGTGAGGGTGCCAGTTACTGTCCGCGCCCGTGCCAGCGAGCAGCGCGCCTGGCCCGTGTGCCATCTGCGAAAAAATGGTGCTGAGAACGTTATCGATAATGGATCACGAGTTACTCTGGTCAGTGCGGCCCAGTGCTGCACAAAACTGTCTCTTTCCCTCTCTCTCTCTCTCTCTCTCTCTCTTGCTTCTGATTCTCTCTCTCTCTCTCTCCCACCCCTCTCAGTCAAATGTTTTGATTGTAACGTAATCGGCCCTCTCTTGTCCGCCTAAACAATCCCTCCATTCATTTTCTGGATTCACTCCCTCCATGTCCGTGCAAACCATTATATCCGAGCGCCTGTTGAACATGCACATATGAAGGCATTCCTGTTTTTCTCACACCACTTGTTTCAAACCCTTCGCTCGCAATGATTCTGGTGGTTCCCGGTGTTCTGGTGAGGGACATAGGGGGCAGAACTTAGACTGTGTGTGGAGGAATTTGCCTTGTGCCATATCCATCCTTCAGCTGACTCATAGTTAAAGCAGTAGTTTGACCCAAAAAAAATTTAAATCCGCAAACGTAGTTGATCAACCGGACGTCTGACACCTCAAGTATTCTAACAATGAAGGGAAGTGTGTGCCTACATCATCAACATCTCAGACCGTGCTCAAGCAGACTGGCTTGTGTGGTTCCTGACACTGCACAACACGCGGTTTCCAAGAAGAAGACAGTGGGGTTAAGATTTCGGCACTTGTCCTGAACCCTCATTCTGGGAGCGAAAGGATAAAATCATCTGCTCATAGTAGCGATACGCAGACAATGCAGTGGGCTAATGAAGCACGTCTGCCTTTGTGATCGCGCAGAACGGATGAAAACGATACCCCCGGCTCTTTCAGGCGGCCCACAATGAAAATGTGAGCTTTTTTATCCACTGTTTGAACTTACGACAATATCCCCTCCTTTAGCCTCGGCCTCTTTCCCTGAGACTCAATCCCTGCTCCACTGTTCCCCTTTTCCTATTTTACTAGTGTTACACGCATTGTCCGCCAGATTGAAGCACAAAGCGCTGACACCCGATCTCTCTAACTCTATTTAGCAGGGACACAAAGCCAAGCAATTTATGGGAAGAGCCGGTGCGTTAAATATCAATGACGCCCTGTTGTACAGTGTTCAGCATGTGTCTCCTCGAAGGTAAATATATACTGTACGCTGGCTGCTCGGATGAATGGGCTCGGCGTGGCCGAGACGTCGCAGGAACCGCCAAAGAGGAAGTGAGGCATGTTTCATCTTCTGCTCCCGAAAAACCAAAACAAACCTCCCTCATGTGCACAGCTCCACTCCTCCTCTCTCCACTCCGCTACAGGGCAGCGTAACACAATTCTCTCCATTAAAACATCCTGCTACTAATTACTGTTCACACTCTGCGGCGGCGGCGTTTCAGCGTATCTGTTGAAACGCTCCACTCATTCACGTGGAAGAAATGGAAGGTTACAGAGCGCGGCTCATGCCTGTCACCTCAAACGCTCCGCTCAGCAAGGCAGATAGAGCGCGAGAAAAGGTTACACATGACAGGGACGAGTTAATCCTTTTGATCAATGCATTTGACAGTAAATAATCCGTATTTAAATGATAACGACATGGCCACACCGCATTGTCAGAGTCCAAGACTGCAGGTCAAATCTCAGCATTTTTAGGACTATGTGCTGTTGTGTTCCCATTAATAGCATGTCAGTGCTTTCTGTTCACTCTAGCATGCCGCCTGATTTGCTCCACATTATCATGTAGAACAGCAATGTTTCCAAATCATAACCATATGACGTGTGACAGGAGGAAACTCGTAGGGCTCAAAGCACGCAAGCACGGCCATAAATTCAGCACCCAGCTCATGAGTCCTTTTTTCCAACACTTGACACACACACTCTGACATGCATACACACTCCAGGCTGCTCTTGAATGACAGCAGCAAGTGGTTGTCCCTATTTGATTACTAATAAGAGAGATGTTCCCTCTGTCAGATACCAAACATTCTCCACTAAGCAAACAGCTATTTCAGTTAGTCAAACATTAGCATTGCTGTCCACCGGCAGTGCATATTTTTTGCCTCGGCTCATCTCATCATGTTTCTGCTGCCACAATCTAATTTCTCACCCGGAGGACAGCGAAGTTGGCGATGGGGAGATAAGTTCACAGCACCGGCGGAGCAAAGAAACAGACAGAGAGGGCCGTGCTCTCTCGCCACTGGCACGGAGCTTCCCTCGTTCATGGCTTTTGCTGCGGCCTTTATGGAGCAAGGTGGGCTCGTTCGGGCTCACTAATCTCCAAGAGGCCCAGGCACCAGAAGCAGAAGCCAGCGCACTGCGCCTCATCTGCCCCACATGTGTAGACTCTTCCAAGATAATTGGCGATAAGGAAGAACTACAAGACTTGCTGAGTGTTTGTAACCTTGAGGTAGAGCTTGTGAAGGAAAGCACATGAAATAAAATTCAACAGAGAAGAACAAGAGAAAACATCAATTACCAGTGCTGCAGGAGCCTGCGTATTTAAGCACGCTAACACTAACGTTGTCAACATGTAAGCGCCAACAACCAGCTGAGAAATATTACTCATTACCCAGGAGTAGCAGTATGGAAGCGGAACATAAACACACACGTGCTCGCATGCTCTGCCGCACTGTGGACCCCTATAAGAGAAACAAAGCCTGTGCGAAGCTGTGAACAGGTATCTCTAGTGCTTACCGAGAACATAATAGAGGAAGAGGAGACAGAAGCGAATGAAGCACTTGTTAACAAATTAGGATGAAGAAGGAGGCAGAGCCGCAAATCTTAACGCCAAAAAAAAAAAAAAACGCTCTCTAGGCATAAAGGACTGCTCGCCTGGCAGAGAGGAAGGGCTAAGGAAACTACTTCCCCTGACAACTCAGCTAGCAATTACAGAGTCCCTAAAGACACCCCCGGGTTTTTCCAAGTCAACCCACCTGCACAGGGCAATCGCACACACACACATTCACTCTCAGGGCCGGCGAACGCCCGGCCTAGCACTCCTAGATGGACACGGGTACAACACGCCAACACACTCCCAGAAAAGAGGAGGAAAGGAAGAAGAAGTGAGCAGACCCCTACCTGTCGATGATTACAGGGTCCGAGGGTGTCTCGTTTCTGTTGCCGCAGCTTTTCTTGTCACAACACCGGCTGTAAGCGGGAGACAAACAAACAAACACGGGTGTTCAGAAGGCAGCCTGCATGAAAGCATCAGTGTCTCAGCTCCATCACTTTCTGGATCCCTTTATATTCAGATAGGCGGATGTTGCTGGCTTGGCTGTCCCTGACGCTGTGTGGTTTTGGGGCAAAACGGGTGGTGGGTAAACCAGAAGATGGGGAACAGCATGTCTCAGTGTTTGTCTTGGTGCTGAGCGGCGGACAGGACGGTGGTGGTGTGTTGTGGAAGAAAGGGGGGGTTGGGGGGGGAGCAATGCTGGTGGTGGGGGGGTGCCAAGAGGCAGGAGGATCACTTTCACAGCTTCGCCTTTTGTTTACCTCTAATTGTCAAGCTGTTATATCTGGAGAGGATGCAAGACGCCACCTTCAACCAGCGTTTCTGTGGGGCACTTATTAATTACCGGCTCAAAAGCCTGCATCAATCTCTCACAATGTGCCAATGCCTCCATTTTGAGGGCCCTGACGACGCTCCCCATTATGAGTGCTTTAATTAATGCTGAAATGCTACAGGAAAAAAAAATAAAACACACACACACGCACTCGCACATGCACGTTATGCCTCTTGCATTTAAAGAAGCACACTGGTATAATGGTTACATGTCCAAATGAGCTAAATTAACACCATATGGTATGGAAAATATGTAAAGCTCCTCTAAGCTGACAGCTAAAGTGATTAAAGAAAGTGTATGGTCCTCCACTTGGAAGAAAAAAAGAAACACATCTGTGGGAAGTCCTATGCACTGGCAGCACAAGAAACCACGGCGGCAACACCTTATCTGTGGAGCACGTCAGTACACAGAAAGAGCTGTGTTTAGTATGTTAATGCCTCTTCAAACACAGACCCCACTGCAACACATGAGTGGAGGCTAATGGTGGGCAGTGGCAGAAAATAGCGTTGCAGCATGACCTTTATGCCTGTTAGTGATGCCTGAAACGGGATTGTTTGTACCCCACTTTTGTCTGTCTTTTATTTGGGCCCTGTACTTAGTAATGCTACTGTCTTGCATGCTGAGGAACCCCGCTGAAGGTGGCATCTTGCAACGACCTAAAACTTCCCTTTTCCACAAATTACGCTGCAGCTCTTTTCACTGCGCACCGCCAGCAACGCTCTGCGAGGCCTGAGTGCAAACTTAGCTTATCAAGCCGCCGGTGAAAAGCCAGCGCGAGCGATGGGTGCACGCGTGAACACACGTCCAGCAAGGTAAATCCAGATCCATCGGCAGGTTTCATTCTTCTCCGCAGAGTGATTTGTTCACGACCAGAGGCAGAACAGCAGCCCAGAGCAGCGCGCATCATCATCATCATCATCATCACCAGCACCATCATCACCATCATCATCACCATCCCAATCCCAAAGCTCATCCAGATCCAGGCTCTTCGCGCGTTTATGCACCAAGCCCCCTGCATCCCACCTATGTCCCTTTACAGTTTCCTTTCACGCGCGAACGCAGCATGCAAACACAAATCAGTTCCATCGCGTCTAGCAATTAGCAACACAGCTATACAAGCCAAATCAATGTTCTCTTGAATCGTGTGATTTGCGTTTGCTTCTCTTACCTGCACATGATTTCGTGCGTGAGGAGAACTCGGCACATTTCTGGGTTTTTGTCTTGCCCCTCATAAATGATAGCCTTAAAGACACAAACAAAGGAATTAGTTTTGTTTTTTTATGTGCTTAAGAACTTTTTTTTTAAAAAAGTGGGTCAGATGAACACAAACACACAAAGACACTTTTTATGAAAAGCCAATTTCGAGGAAGCTTAAAATTACGAGTAAAAACACCGCATATATATTCTTTACTAAATAATATTATTAATAGAAAAACACATTACAGCAAATTTTCACCGCAAACTAAATAATTCAGTTGGAATGTTATATTTATTCGATTGATTAAATATAGCTGTATATATATTAATACATATAAATTTACAAATTGTTATGTGGCATTATTTCACAAGCAGGCTGCTGTTGCTGCACGAGGTGAGCGCGAGCGCTTGGCAGGTTGGTGTTGCTGATAAGTAAAGTGGCATTAATAAGAGTTAGTGAATGAGAAGCCGCATATGCTGCAGTGTGTGGCGTGTGTGTGTGTGTGTGGTGTGTATGTGGAGGAGGGGGGGTGTAGATGGCCTGCATGCAGATGGCCGCGCTGCACAAGACCCGAGAGCTCTAATGTGCACATATTTGAGGGGAAAGTGCTAATGGGCAATCTGCTGTTTATTTTAGAGCCGCTAACAATGATTTCTCTCTCTCTCTCTCTCTCTCTCTCTCTCTTTCTCTCTCTCTCTCACTCTTCTCTTCTTCTTCTTCAGATAAAAAGCTGAACGCGCTGTACGGTTCACTAACTTTTGAGCATTGGCTTTAACAGATGGCGCAGAGCTGGAGGTGCGCTCTCTCTCTCTCTCTCTCCATCTCTCTCTCTCTCTCTCTGTAGCATCCTTCACTACAACACAACACTGATGCTTTTGTAGGGCGCGTGAGGGCTGCGTGAACGCGGCGAGGAAGAGGCGACATGAGAATATTTATTTGGTAAACCTGAGATGGACAGCGCGCGCATGACAGAAGTAACACAAAATAAAATATTAATAATAATAATGATGATGATGATTATAATATAATAAACATAGTATAATTAATCATTTAATATTAAAGTGATATGTAAATATATAATACATCAATGCAGTAATAATAGAAAATATGCTACTAATAGTTATTAATATAACAGAAGCAACAACGGCAATAATAATAATAATAATAATAATAATAATAATAATAATAATAATAATAATAAAAATAATAATAAATTCATTGAATGAAAAAAATATATAAACAGAGAGGACAGTGGGGTTATTCAGTTGGGTGTATAAGCCCCATCCAAATCTTTGAAAGAGCTTTAAAAACCGGAGTATGACCCGTGGGCATGCATGCGCGCGCGCGGGTGCGTGCTTCTGTACTATCTGCTGTGACTTTCTTGTGCTTTGCTCTAATTTATTTCCGCCCAAAACTCTGAAAAAAATCCATAAAGCTGCTGTTCAGCCCCATTGGCTCTTTGATCACCTCCGCACAAATTAGGCCGCGGCCCACAAATAAACCTGCTCATCGCTGTTATTATTTGATTATTCCTCTATTGCTCCTTTCGGGTATATGAGCATGGAAGCAAATAAACTGAAGAAAACAGCAGAGCAAAGCGTCTGTTGCGCTCTCTAAACCTGAGCGCCGTCAGAAATGAAAGGAGGGATTGCCTGTACACGATGCGCAATATGAATCCCCCTCTGCGCTCTGTCTATGCCCACAGGAGTCACCGCGGTCTGTAGAGGGACACTTCATATTATTTGACACTAAATGTGGAACTAACGCAATAAATCCGTCGCTGATCATTAAACGCGGGAAAATCGTTAAATATCGCGCAAATGACCCGGATGTTCACCCAAACGCCTTCCTAAATCTCGCGTTTTGTCCTCGTGAACGTGTTTTTTTTTCCATTAGAAGAAGTGCAAAAGTGAAAAGATAATGAATTACTCAATCAGATTTATTCCTAAAAAGGCGGGAAAACCAGGGGGGGGCAAGTTTTGGACCGCTCTGAGCTGGAGTGCCTGATTAACTTCATCCAGGATCATATCAAATAAATGAGACTGGATGAGGTGAAAATAGCGAGAGAGGGAGAGAGAGAGAGAGAGAGGGGAAAGACCTCAGCTTCATTTAGCCCTCTTTCATCAAACACTTTTCATAATTTATAGGCCAGATTTTCAAAAACGCTCGGCTGTGTTCCATTATTAGTTTTATTATTTTAATCTCACATCGTCTGTCAGCTTCAAATAGACGTGCGATAAATTATCCAGCCGCAACACGCTCAATCAAACCCGCCACAATACTCTGATCTAAACTACCAGCAGCAGCGATTAATAGCCGAGCTTATTTATTACAAACCAGAAAAAAATGACACTAATAAATAGTAATAATCAAACATTAATAGAGGTATTCTTACCTGTTTGGTCATGGAGTCGATTAACCTCACGTACAGATCCTGCTCTGTTCGCACTCCTAAAATCAGAGATTAATAGAGATTGACTGAGAGAGATATAGAAACAGAGAGACAGTCCACTCGTTTACTGCGACCATTTATCACAACACATTTTAAACAATATAACAAAATACTGGAACATCACTGATGCAATACAATGCAACGTTACCGACTATAAACTAACAGTAAGCAATAAAAAGAGAAGAAAATAAAATTACCGTTACACTTGAAATTAAAACAGACAAAACAATCTTTTTCTTAATATTTTAATTCCTCGCAGGTGCAGTTAGAGCTTTGACTCACCGTTGCTGTATAAAAGTTGTAGTTTGTAATGAATCCCATTGTTAGTTTTTTCACTGTTTGGCTCCTGGAAATAAGCAGTGTGCAAAATCAGAGTGGAAACATTGACAGGTTTAAAAATTATAGAATTAAAATTTTAAAACGAGTCATAGTTCTAGGTTGTTGATTTGTTGTGTGTTTTCAAGCGTGTTACAGTGATATTACTAATAAGAGCAATGCGACAATATTAATAATAATAATAACAACTATAATAATAACAATTAGTATAACAATATATGTGTGCACGTGCATACATTTAATATGAAGACAAAATAGGACGTCCAAAATTTCCCGTCTATTAAAAATCAAGTCAAATGCCTGGTGAGAATTTTTATACGCACAGTTGACCGCGCGCCAATATCATTGTTTTCTAATTTATTTATTTATTTATTTTTATCACAGTTGATTATCAATTGTAAAGTAGTATCTGTGCAGTACTGTGGACGCACAGCGCGCAGCATGTTTACATTTTTTAAATAAAAAATAAATAACAAATAAACAATAAGCAATACTCTAAGAGCACCACACAAGCGTAGCTTACTTTCTCCTTCTCCACAAAGTCCACGAAGGCCGTCCTCTCGATCTCCACCGGCTGTCCCTGCCTGTCGTACAGCGCCAGCACGAAGTGGAAGAAATTGGACTTTCTCAGGTTGGACGGAGGCTGTTTCTCATAGTGCGCTCGCGCCAGACCAACTCCACTAGAAATGGGAATAAAAATCAAAATTAAGAGACGGAGAAAAGGAGGAAAAACGAAGCGGGTGATGTGCCTGAGATGAGTAATTTGTTGATTTTTTGGGGGGTTAATTCTGTGGAGAATTCCCTAAATGGTCCCTTAAACAGTTGGCCCGTGGAGAGCTGCGCGTGTAACTGATACGCTGGTGGGATTTGAGAAATGAGGGGATTTTTTTGGGAGAAATAAATAAATAAATGAGAGCGGAAAGGCCGTGTGTAGGGTACCTCTGCGCGGCCGTGTTGGCGTCCACCACCCCGGCCGTGTGCATCCAGGACCTGACCGGGTTCATCCCGCTGCCCAGCGGCTCCTCCTTCATACTCGTCCCTCCTCGCGGTATGTTGTCCTGAATCCCGAACATGAATGCAGGCGGTGCGGAGGAAAGCAAGAGGAGAAAAAAAGAAGGAAAAACACACGCGACCCGAGGATCCTCCGCGCGCGGACGGCGAGAGGAGAGTAAGAGCGAAGGATGGAGAAAGTTTGGGTTGTGTTTCGCTCGGGAAAAAAGTAAGAAAAAAAAATATGCACACACAAATTTAAAAGCCCAGTGCGCGAAGTCTCGGTTCCTCGTTTCAGCACAGCATGAACGATCCCGGTGGTGCAGAAGGAGACAAACAAAACAGCTCTGCTTGTTTGTTGTTGTTGTTGTTTTCTTTTCTTTACTTATTCTTTCCTTTCTTTTCTCTCAGATATTCAGCTCGCAACTTTGCGCCGTGGCGATGCTCTCAGTCTCAGGCTCGCTCCATCGTGCACAGAACGCAGCAGCGGCAGCAGCATCCCCGTGTGGAACCACAACAACAAAAAAACAATATAATAATAAAAAACAATAAATATATATAATGTTGAAAAAGTAAAAAATGCAGGAGTCGAGAAGCGCAGCGCTTTGCTGTGATGGAGCACTTCTGGCTCCCCCTTGAAAAAAAAAATAAAGGACGAATAAAGGCGCGCGGGAACGGAGGGATTTTTTCGCCGCCGCTCGCAGTTTTTTCCCGGCACGCGGGGAAGAGGAGAGGAGGAGGATGATGATGATGAGGGGCCTTCAGCGTCTCGCGGACTGGATGGAGGCGCACTAAACTCAGCCCTCTTTCCCCCAGGACTGCAACCTTTCCCGGGAGCCAAAACTCCAGACCCGCGGGAGCGGCGCTGTCAGAGGATGACGCGCGCAGGAGGCGGGGCGTTGACCGTATAAGGGAAGGGGGAGGGGGGAGGAGGGATAGGGGGGTAGGTAGAGGAGTTGGGGGGTAGTTGGAGGTGGTGGTGGTGGTGGGGGGGTGGTTGATGCTTCCTGTCGCACGAGTTACCCAGGAGGAGAGAGAGAGAGAGAGAGAGAGAGAAAGAAAGAAGAGAGAGAGAGAGAGCAACTGTGATTGCAGCAGCTTTTCAGATAAAACAACGTGTGGAGTTTAGAGTTAATGGATAATAATAATAATAATAGACTTAATAACAATAATAGACTTGATAATAATAATAATAATAATAATAATAATAATAATAATAATAATAATAAACGTTTCCAATTAATATGCCTTAAAACTATTTATTGTTTCTATTCAATGCACACAATTTAAAAAATGTAAGTAAATAAACAAAAATAAATTTTAAGTAAACAAATGTTTTTAAACATTTACTACTGATACAAAGTTCAAAGTAAACTTTATCATTTTTAAGAAAAATTATAGAACATACTGGAATAATTACAGAAAAAATTATTAGACTGACCACTGATGTGCTCAGAGGACTCTGGCTGGCTGCTCACGCTCGTCCGTGGTTTATCTCCAGTTCAGAGTGAGATCATCACCGTCCATGCGTCGCTATGGAAGCTTCAGCAGCAGCAGAAACAGCAGCAGTAGCCGGCATGTGGATGAGCTTCTCTAAAAAACGAGCCTCACATCTCCAGAAAAACCCCGTCTGGCGTGTTAAAGAGCCTCCGCCGCTTCATACACGCGCAAAGTTGGAAGTGTGTGAAGCGCTGCAGCGGGCTACTCGCACACTCTGCCACACAGGCGCGCACGCGCGCGCACACACACACACACACACACGCTCACTCACTCACTCAGGCACACGCGCGCTCGCGCACACGCACTTCTGGTTGCGAATCTTGATCTGAAAACTGCATCTGAAGAAGAAAAAGAAAAAGAAACTGGAAAGGCTCGTGGGATGCAGTGCGTCCACCCCACGAGCTGCAAACCAAACCGAGCCTGTCTGAAAATAAACAACAGCTTTTCTTTTTTTTATTATTTTTAAGGAGAGTGGTTATTATTTTTGATACGGGGTAAGCTGGTTCTCCTCCTTTTCTCTCTCTCTCTCTCTCTCACTCTTTCTCTCTCTCACTCTCTCTCTGTTCGCCAGTTGTCAGGGTGTGTGTTCATGTTAATCTTTGAATTAATGGGCGAAAATTGAACTCCGATGTGGGTTATCCAGGGACCCGGAGGGTGGGATGGAGGGATGGAGGGATGGAGGGAGGAGAAGGAGGAGGTGGGGGGGGCGACGGAGGGAGAAGATGTGAGAAGAGAGATGTGTTTTAGAGAGCAATCTGTTTGGCTGGTGTTGGGGGTTAATGACTATTGCCAAAGATAAAGTGAATTAGCAAAGCTGTTGCTCCTGCTCTCTCGCCTCCTGAAAGCCATTACTCTCTGCCCGGCCGTCTAATTAAATACGTAAGTAATAAAATTATTACGTTTTATGACAATTTAAATCATAACGAGATTTGCTGAACTTCGACGCGGCGCAAATTTTGGTTCAAACCTACCATCACGTTTTAATTTTAATCTTCTCTTATGATTCTGAAACGCACTTTGTAGGTTTCACAGATGGTCTCGATGTTGTGTTTTAGGTGTTTAAATTTTGACCTGTGACTTTTATCCTTATAAATAACATCGTACGTTTTTAGCGATTTTCAATTGTTTTCTAAATTAAAATTTTCAAATTTAAGAAAAGTTCTTACAATCTCTTTATTTTTTAGCAGGAAATTTAAACGCACTTAAAAAGAAATTAACTTTGTGCACGTCAACAGTCCTCCTGGTTGCTCTTCGCGCGCGCAACGACTGTAATCTACAGTATCTTTAATACAGATTACACACCAAAGCGATTTCAATCTGATTCCCAAATTAGGGTTTTAGAGTAAATCCCTTTAAAGCTGATACTGTTGACTAGAGATGGGGAGAGATGGAGCGATGGAGGGATGGAGAGAGGGAGGGAGGGTTTGGGGAAGGGGGGGGGGTGGTGGGGTGGAGTGAGAAAAGTTCAACAATCCCATCGCGTAGGTAACGATCCCGTCCTAAAAAGGGGGACTTTTAAACCTTATTTGACAACAAATGCAGCTGCCCCTCTATTTTGGAAGATATTAGGCGAAAATGAATGCAAATCTGTGTTGAGGAGCCATCTGGTCCGGAGAGGGAGAATCAGCTGCTGCCGCTGCGCCTGAATCCATCTCAGCTCATTTTGCAGCCTCATCTGGTCCCGCAGCCAAAGCAGCGCGAAAAAAGGGACTTTTTATTTAGCCAGATTTAGCCTTTTCCAATAATAATAATAATAATAATAATAATAATAATAATAATAATAATTTATATATATATATATATATATATATATTATATATATATATATATATATATATATATATATATATATATATATATATATATATATAATCGCAAATATTTTAAACATAGGGATTATTTGCTTATTCCTTTTTTTTAATTATAATAAAAAATGTCTTTAAATTGGTGAAGTATAAACAATGTTTTGATCTCAGGGTCTGAATAATTCATAAACAAACCCAGCCCTTTATCATTCTGTTACTCTATAGGAATTGGTATATAATAATAATAATAATAATAATAATAATAATAATAATAATAATAATAATAATAATAATAACAATAATAATAATGCTTTGTTTATTCTGCTTCTGGTGGTAGTAACTGCTTTGTTATGGCACTGGGAAGTGTGGTGCGGATTTAGTTGTCCTGCTTCAGATCTTATGTGGAAAGTGTGCGAGCAGCGGACAAAGACAAAGTTAGTCATGCAGAAGGTGTGTGTGTACGTGTGTACGCGCGCGCGTGTGTGTGTGTGGCTTTGAATAAGATTTGCTTGGTGTTTGCCCGAGACCTCCCGAAGAAACGCGCCTCCTCCTCCTCCTCCTCCTTCATTGTGCGCGAAGTGTTTCCTTTTGTGTGAATTTATACGGGCCGAGGCTTCAATGATCCCCTGCAAAAAAAAGCAAAAAAAAATTTGCATTTAAATAGCGACATCAGCCCATTCGCGTGCCACACACCGGCGGCTTTCCCAGATGTCAAAGGCGAAGTCAGTGAGATGGCCAGTGCCCAGCTGTCCTCCGCCTCCTTCTCCTCCTCCTCTTCCTCCTCTTGCATCTTCTTCGTGCATGCCATACCCCCCGCGTAAAAACACGCGGGGTCCTCCCCTATCTGCCCCTTACTCCACTCTAGTCCGTCCAGTCCAGTCCAGATGAGCCTCAGGTCTGGACTCTGGAGAGGAGCTCCAGCCTGAGAACTCCTCAAAGTGGAGGAGGAGGAAGAGTGCTGGGGAGGTGAAACTAAACCACAACTGTATTTGCACTCATCCAGCGAGGCTCTGAAACAGAGAGCACCCTAAATGAGCGCACGGAATGAGATAAGCGCACTGGACCACACTGATGGACAGATGATGGATGCAAATGCAAGCTAGTCAAGTTTGAGCTCAGGTTGGCTCGAGGATGGATGGCCAAGATCGGTGACCTCTCGTGGACGCGCATCTATCAGCGCCACGCGAGCAGCCAACTAGCACAGACTCAGAAAGCAGTGGTAATAATGAATTTACTGAGCGTTCAAACTAGACTACAGCAATGAGCGCGTGCTAAAAAAAAAAAAACATTTAAAACGTGCGCGCGCTAAACAATTTTGATGTCAGTGTTTTGTTCTGCTTTGTTTGGGCATTTATGAAGTGTGCTCGCGCGTCTGTGGGACAGATAAAGATCAGACGATGCCTGAAATCAATAACTCAGCACGTGCGTTTTGTGAACTGTTGCATTCAGACTAATGACAAAGAAGAGAGTGGAGAAATGTGAAGCTATACAATAGATGTATTTATATTTCACCATCATAATTCCAATATATTATTATTGTTATTATTATTGTAGAGGAAGGACAACAAATAGACCAGTGTCGTATGTATATACATTTTAATAAAGCTTTTTAATATATCAATGCTCTAAAATAGACTAAGCAGCGTTTGCAGTATCAATAGTATAAACGAAAAGGGGGCAGAAAGCAGAGGGGCAGGTCTCCACGGTTCTTTTACCACCACCACCCCCCACCTCCAAGACCTCTCCACCCCAGCAGCCCCTTTCTGAAATTTGTTAAAGAGCGCCTCCTATCGTTCCACTGGTGGACTGCAGTATGAGCCCATTCAGTATTGCTTATACAGCTTATGGACTCTCTCTACACGACTGCATCAGACTGGTTTTATTTTACTCACTTCAGTGCTTTTCAGTCCGTTTGCATGCACACTGTATTTCACGGCGGTGGAAATGTATGCCACATTAAATTCCATCGCTTCCTAGACGCAGATACGCGCCGAAAAAAAAAAGAAAACGAATGGAAAGTTTGGAGAAATAAGATGTAACGTAAGCCCAGCAGATCAACACTGAATCCGCGTAAAGCCCGCAGTGCAAACAGAACAAATTAGAGTCAATGAAAGACATGAATGAATGGAGTAGCCTATGGCGCAGAGACGCGGATCAAATATCACATGTTAGATCGAGCAGCATAATAAACGCCGCGTGGAGCCGAAAAAGAAGCCCTCAGAAATATCAAACCGCGTTCTTAAATACTGTATTTATTGCACTCGTGAACAGCAGGAGTTGAGGGCACCTTCAGTGAAACAGGAAAAAAACAGGTTTCGATTAGGTCATTTCAGATATTGTAATTGGCTTTAATTAAACATGCATCGTGCTAATTAACTCGGATTTTTCCCCCTCCCTCAGCCACTGGGACTTTAGCATTGCCTGCTTTGATACACTCAGTCCAGATGTCCCAACACAATTCAGGAGGCAATAAGTTCAGCTACACACCCGTTGAAATAAGTTAGAGGTCTTTGGTAAGCCAGAGCGCTCTGAACAGATGTTGCTTTGAATGAGGAAACTGCATCTGGAGAAGCGCCTCACAGTAAACTACAGCCTGATGTGAACTGACAGCGATGATAACACAGCAAATATAAACCACTAGATCCACACGCAGGACACAAACACCCGAATACAAGGTCCAGAGATGGTTTACACTCGATTATTATGACGTTTATGGTCATCAATTCTTCTTCTTATTATTATTATTATCATTATTTTTAATTATTACCATTGATGTTGTTGACTACGCTATTAGTATTTGTATTGACACGGAATATAAGTTTACCACAATTATTATTATTTACTACTATTATTAATAGTAGTAATAAGAATACTACTAATAATAAAATATCCTCATCATCGTTGTTGTAGTATTTGTTGGATGTTATTATGCTTTTACTGTTATTATTGCGAATTATTACGCTATTATTAGTCTCATTTTATTAGTAGTAGTAAGAATACTGATTGTTGTTTTATTGCTACGAACTAATAATACTATTGATAATCATTGCTGTTGTTAGTTTTTGTTGTTAGCATTTAGTATATTATTATTACTTTAAATGACTATAAGTAATATTAGCAACCATTTACCTTGTTAATAATAATAATAATAATAATAATAATAATAATAATAATAATAATAATAATAATAATAATGTGTTTAGACAGCAATCTATGTTAAAATAGGAAACTATGTTCGGTCAGTGTGCTCTATGAGAGCAAAAGAGTGTGATGTGGAGTGAAAGTAGGGGAACATGTGAGGATGGAGAGTTATATGTGAAGGGCCTCTGCTGCCGTGTAATTAGCATTTTCATTCTGCTCCTCAAATGAAGAGAGGAGCCGGGGCGGTTGGCGGGCCTGCGGGCCAGCCCGGGGCTACAGCAGACAGAGAAAGAGAAGGAAAAAAACATGAATAAAGAAATCGAGACCCATTCGAGACAATTAACATGTAAAATATCCGGTGGAAATGGGGAGTGAACGGAGAGCGCGCGGGTCAGCTCCACCTCACTCACTCCACACACGTGGGCTAAAGTGTGGGATTAAAAGGTTTTTTTTTTAGCAGCCCAGTAATTAAAGAACCGAGGGGCGAGACGAGTGTGAGGGGCGAGAAGAGTGTCTGCGCGTGCGACTTACACACGCTGCCACCTCCGCGTCTGATAAGTTTGGTCTCCATCGCGTCCTTGATGAGACGCTGCTGACCCACTTTTCCTCTGTTCACTAATCACACTCCACTCGGAAGGGGAGCCGCCGTGACCAACAGGAAGAGCCGCTGGTGTGAGTGCGCTTGCGTGCGTGCGTGTGCTCGCGCGCTGGCCCTTTGTACGGGATCAGTCTCGCGGTCTGTAGGTGAGCGGTATTGGGGTCTTGTGCGGTGGCAGTGCCCCACCTACAGGCCGCAGGAGGAAGAGCTCCGCTGTATGCACATAGACTGCAGTTATTATAGGCATTATTATAAATTTGAATGTTTAGTAATATATTTTATTATTTAATGTTCCAAGTGTTCATTAAAAATCTTGTTTTTGATCTTAAATCATTATATTCTTACTTATTTACTTCAGGAACAAAAAATAGTGTTTGTAAATATGTTCCTGACTGCAAATGTTTACAAATGTCAATAGTTTCTATTAAACTCTATAGTGAACACATAAGGGTTAATTCTGACCTGTGTTGTATGTTAGAAGAACAGTGATAAAAAAAATAGTTTGTATTAGTAACGTAAAAATAATAAAACTGAAATCAGGATTTGTGATGATTAAAAACAAGTAAACTGATGAATTCATGAAAGCTTGAATGATGAAATTATTTACTGCAAAGATATAGTGTTGTGCATCAAAGGTTTATAGTAATTTTCACTTCTGCTCTGGACTTCTTAGCCAAAAATGGTCCTCAATTGGTAGAAAACTTAGAATTCAGAATTTAGATTATGAATGTAATACTGGTCAGAGGAATCAAAAACAGACCTTTTCATTCAATAACAAACTCAAGTCCATATTTAAAACATCAATTAACTTCAATAAACATCATATGTTTTTAATGAAAACAATTTCTCGACTGCTCTGCAAGTTTCTATTATGCAAACATGCATAGTGCAGAGAAAAAAAGAAAATTGTTAATCTTTATTTTTCTATGTCACTTAAACACTTGGACAGTGACATTTTGCATGTAATGCAACATTCAGACTTTAACACTGAGCCAACATATCATCGCTGTTCAAAGAAAAACAAGTATCCCCAAAACAGTCTTTAATTTCAATGCAAGTCAATGGAACCAGAATTTTGTCCAAGTTATTTTGGAGCATTTCTGTTGGTCATGAAACGTCACCGAAAATGAAGATACCTGTTTTTTTCTTTGGACAGCGCTGATATGCACAATGTAAAACTTGCTTTGTATTCAGGAGGTGTGTGTTCCCTTTTAGACTCATCAGAAATCACTGTATATATAAATCTGGAGACTAACATCATTAGTTATAAAGATAATTCTCATGTTTTAGTTTCTTCAGTTATGTTTTTTGAATACTATTACTGTGGTCAATTTAAATATTTAGCATCATGCAAAATTTAAAAAAGTAACACTTCCTATGAATTCTGTATTCACAATGCTTTAAAAATGTACTTATAAGACATTATATGACATGCATAACATATTATAATGCCTTGCATAAGCCTAGCACTCTGCAGCATGCAGTAGTATAGGGTATTATGAGACCTGACTTTATAAAGTCATGTACTTTTGTTTTATAGAGTGTTTATGCTTGTAATAATAAGTACCTGCAGACAACTATACAGGTTTCTGCCTGAAGGGAAATTTTGCAGCAATTTATTTAGAATATACTTGCAAGAATATTGGAAACAGTTTACTTTACAGACTGATTTTAAGTGGGTAATAATTCAATTAAATTACACGAATAAGCTTGTAACTGTAGTGGTAACAGGTTAGTAATAAAATAATGGTAAGAAGTTGTACTAACCTAAAATTACAAAATACTTTTCTAGTTATTTATAAATAATACATTGAAATAAGAAAAGATTAATGAGTATATAGGTATATAGATACATATATAGACTGTATAAAGATACATGTGCTGTAAGTTGAATCATTTGCAACGTGCAATTATTTGTGAACACAATCTTAAGAGGTCTTGGCTTTTTTATTATTTATATTGTATATACTGTAATGTTTATTTATCTATTATTTGTACTGAGTGCCTTGCTATACCTTTGCTGCTGTAACTCTGTTAATTTCCCCACTCTGGGACTAATAAAGGATTATCTTATCTTATTTTAGCCATTTCATATTCAGATCTGTGCTTATAATAGAGGAGCAGTGTTCTGTTCACTGATAACACAAGAGGAACATGTTGCATTTTCCAGCCTGATTCTGTGTAATTCTAGTATATTTAAATCCTCAACATCTGGATAACTACACACGCATAGAATAGAACGATCATGAGTGGTTCTAATAAAGTTCTTTTCATGATACAACTGTAGTCATCCTTTCAGTGCAGCTTCACTCAAGAACTGATAGAATCACATTTATGTGAGATTCAGTAACAATAACAAGATGGAAAGAGGTCATTTTATCACTCTACAGCTCTATTATCATTTAGTTTCACAGTAATTACGGTTTCATACTATGATGTCTTTGTGTTTGTCTATCACACTGCACCTTATATCATATATACATAACAGAAAAGTAGAAACAAGTGAATTAGTGTTTTACAGCTTTAATACTACATAATCTGAGCAGAGCTACTTCATTGTTTTGGGATTGTAACTGTGATATATAAACCCTAGAATGATCTTAAACAATTATGTTGATATACTGATAAAGTATATATTAGGTTGTAAGAGCTGGACACTATATAATTTAATATGTGATGTAAGAAATGTGAAAGAGGGCCGTCAGTTTACCTTCACTGTGCATTAAAAATCACATTAAGGCTTTTTGTCCAGATCCCGAGCAGAGGCTAGTAACGGTCAGTGAATGTTGTGCAGTTTGCCCATGGGCCACAGCTATTTCACCAGTTGGGTGCGATGATGCTTGGCCATCGCAGACGATGGCAGCAGACATCTGTTAGCCAACAGATGTGACACTAGCCAGTTATCTAATGTAGACTTGCTAACTTGGCAAGTCAAGATCAAAGAATTAGTGGCAGTAATAAAATCTCAACCTCACAACTTCTTCAGATACCTACAACTGAGCTGGATTTTGATTATTGTATGATGTGATTAATTCACACATGGAAGTGATATATTTAATATAAATATGTGTAATAATTCACCTTATTCACATTCTGATGAGTGAGAAAAGAAGTTTTCAGATCTCAGGAGAAACGAGTGCAAATGTGTTCATACTTATGTGTGACATGAGCATTAAACTTCAATTTGCTCAAGCCCAAGATGAGAGTGTCCTAAGTCTGTGGCATTATGGGGAGGTTAATGTAGACCACCAGGACACACTAATTTTGAAAATGTTAGTAAATGTTTTAAACATGTACCTTTTGTCTATTTTACTTGTAATACTATTTAACTGTTCTTTCTTCACAAACCACTTTGAGGTTACTCCCATGGCTCACAAGACTGATTGACTGTAAATCTGATGCGACACAAATATCAAATTTGCACAACACCTCATTTTCCCTCCAAACAGTCAGTTAGTCACAGCATGTATGTTATCTGAAGTTTACTAAAGCTGGATAATAAAACATTTAATAAATAAACATTTAATAAATAATGTAAAAATCATAAAAACAGGGTCTGGAAATGACCAACTAACTGTTTTTTTTTACTCGCATTTTCATATAAACTGGAAAATTATTTTATTTACAGATATTTAGAGTTTATAACTATCAGTTGTCCATTGTATTACTTGACGTATTTAGCAACAACTAGACAATAATCACATAATTTTTTGCTTAATACAACTAGTGACCTTCCTTAATATTACCATATTATTACCCACTCATTACCAGTCTATAATCTGTGACATAAAAATAGACATAAATCTGTCACCCACAACCTTGATTAGTCTCCACTTCAGAAACTAAACATGTGGTGGTGGACTAATTGTATATTTGGTTGTGATGGAATTGTTCCAACTTTTGCTTTTTGGTGAGCTACTCTTTTCAATATAAGTTGCTTAACTTTACAAGCCAGTACTGGAGACTTCCAAAACTGGGGAATTCCATCCATGAATTTCTGTCTGTAGTAAACAGTTGTTTTAGGATGTAATCAAGTTTCATGCGAAATGCTCCATTCTGAAGAAATATAGTATGCATTCGTCCAGTACTGGTCAGTTTGGATTGTAAATAAAGGCACTATAGCTGTATTGTAGATACCACTGATGCAGATCAGCACCACAGTGAAAAAGAAAATTCAAGTGGGTATATTTCTCAACACACAAGCTTAAATAAAAGTTTTACATCTTTATGCATTTTGAGTAGTATTGCAGACTCAGTGACTATATAGAACATGCTGTATTGTTTTGTATATGATGTTCTCTTTTCTTCCTTCAGAATACCACAGCATGCCTGATGATGCCAAAATAGACTCAGCATCTGAAACTGAAATGATGATGAAGAGAGTTTGAATGGGAGAAATGATGATTCTGCCTCTAAAGGAAATTCCCCAGCTGCACTATTGGGAGTGTTTCAGAAGGGGGAGGATGGGGACAGGGGGAGATGAGGGGGGGCAAAGTTTGCTGGGGGTCAAAGATCACTTGTCCCTCTGTTGCGATATTGCGTAGTACTTCATATCCCACTGGTTCTGACACGAGGGCAGAAGCGTTGAAATCACTTAGAGTACCAATAATACACCACCATTATATCAGGTCAGAATGTAATGGTTTGCATTACCAGGCCTTTAAATGGTTAATTAAGTAACCTTCATTTGTATATGCAGCCTTTGTTAATTACAGCATGCAACAATTATTTGCTGAATGCATTAATTGCATTGCGTACTGTCGCTCCGATTTACATCATTCCCCACTCAAAAGAGGATTATTTATTTATTTAATTGTTTATTTATTTATTTCCACCAGTGAATTACAGTGCGGTTTTAAAATCCATCAGAGGGAACAGGAGTATAAAGGCTGTTGAATGGGCCGGTGTTGTGTACTTGCTGGCTGAAAACTGCCCGCTGGACTGCCAGGTCCCTTAGCTGTAGTAAAGGGGAGGTTTTCTGATGGAGGTGAGGGTTACACCATGCTTGTGCTCTCATAAGGGGATTACCCTGTGTTCAGACCACTAAAGACTCCAGCAGAACAACAACAAAACTGCATTAAAGGATGCGCAGCATGTGAGCATTGAGTTATGACTGTTTTACACAGTTTCCTTTTATTTTATAAAAGCTCTGAAAAGTATTAAAAGACTTAAAACGGTTCATCTACAGCTGTCACTGTCAGTAGTGCAACAATAATTGAATTCTTTTGTAACAAAAGCCTTGCACCTCTAAAATATTACATTTAAAGGGGTTACAAGAAACACGTCCTACATTTCAATGGAATCACTGAAATGAATTTTTATTTCATAATTTAGTTTCATATCTATTGGTCTGTTTGTCAAGAAAGCAAAAAAGGCAGTCTGCATTTTCAAATAGAGCTAAAAATATTAATGCAGTTACTACATGAGGGAACATGTTAAAATGAACATGAGCCATGGTTGGTTTAGATACTCATTCACTTCTTTAAGTTCCCTTTTCTGTATTATGGTGAGAAAAGCAGGCCCTGTTCAAAATGCTTCTGAAAGAATTTAAATCTATTCATACTTTTACATCGCAATGCATACATACTGATGTATACAGTCAGCACAGGGGCTCCCAGTTAGTGGTACCTTTAAAATGTAAACAACCTTATGGGACCCATTTATTTAATCACACGCTCACTCACATTTAGCAGGCTAAATCTTCCACAAGGGTGCATCAGTTGTAGTCCAATTCAAGCAAATTACTGACAGTTCTGCAAACTAGTTCATTCATTCTGTACAATACTATACAATTCTGTATGTCAGATATATAAAAAATCTTAAAAGAAATTTAAGAGTCTAATTTAATGACTGTATTTTCCATCAGAGACGGAACGCACTGGCTCAGCCCTCTTTCGCTGCCTGATTAGCAAAACCTCATTAAATTAAATATTCATGATTCTAAAGCTGATTTTCTATGAAAAGCACAATTGTTACTGAGGGCTTAAAGAGAGAGAGGTTTGGTATTGGAGAATTCTACTGTGTTCTTTTTATATTATATTATATTATATTATATTATATTATATTATATTATATTATATTATATTATATTGACAAAACCTGATTATACACACAATCATACATGATTCTAAAGCTGATGAACTATGAAAATGATAATTATTGCAGTGATTGTGGCTTAAAGACAGAATATATTCAGTATTAGAGAATTCTATTCTATTCTTTTAACCTATTTACATTAATTATACATAATTCTAAAGTGGATCTACGACAAGACAATAGCATTACACAATGTCAGTTTTTGAATGTTTAGTTTCTGGAGGGTTGAAGTGTGTCTAGACTGACACATTTTAATTGCAATAATACTGAATAACTACTGAATTCATTTTCTATTCTATTGTATTCTATTGTATTGTAATCTATTCTATTCTATTACACAAGGTCTGTAATTCTAGTTATACATAATACATGGATCCATATTGAATACTAATTATATATTATTCTAAAGCCAATCCATCAGCATACAATAGCACCACAAATATAAGTACGGTTTTGAAATTTGTAGTTTCTATTCTATTGTATTCTATTGTATTCTATTATATTCTATTCTATTCTATTAATAAAGTCTCTTTTAACTGATTATATGTAATTCTAAAGCTGATTAACTATAAAAAGCACAATTATTAGAGTGATTGAGGCTTGAAGACAAATGGTGTTTGGTATTGGAGAATTCGACCCTACAAGCGACCCATCACTGAGAAACTGGTGAATTTCATCCCACATGTGCAGGTGCTTGTGTAGCTTTGTGAGACACACCTTGCATCCTACCTGAGCAACTTCCCGCTAAGAAACTATCAGTCTGAGGCGGCAAAACCCTCCACTTGAGTATTTGAACAATGGAAAACTAATTCTGATGTGTGAATCCTACATTATTAACACGGAGAGAGAAGAAGAGAGTTTCCTGTGAAAAAAAAAAAACAAGCAAAAGCTAAAAATAATCAGTGCCAGCTTTGCACAGCGGCGTGGCGAGTGGCTAGGGACCGCCGAGGTGGCAAAGCAGCGAGGAAGAGGTGGGGGGTGGGGGGCTGGGAGAATGTTTAAATTAAACAGTGAAATTCAACATCTGCGATCCAAAGCCTTTACCCTCAATTTCACATCTATTGTTGTCTTGGGCGTGCGCGTGTGTTTGTGAGCATGTGTTATCTGAGAGATTTTAGGCACTCATTCGCACTAATCTCCATTTACTCTGATTTCAGCGTCTCAGAGATGAACTGTGGCATGAGCTGCAGTGCCGAAAGCATCACCCGTGCATAGAGCTGTCCCACTTTCATACTTGGAGGGAGGTAGCTGCTGGAAAAAAAAAACAAAACAAAAAAAACATATGGACCGCATATTCATTAGTGCGCTGCTGATAAATAGATTAATTGGCTAGATTAGGCAACCAAAGCTTTGATCACAGGGGCCGAGCCAAGAATGTGTTTGTTGTTTATTGTGATTTTGTTCATTCGGAGGGAAACACAGGGCTGAAAACCTCGCTGCGCAGGCGTTTTATGGGGATTTAGTGTTAAGAGGAGACCATAAACACATAAACAACCATACTGCAATGAAAGCTAATGAGTATGCGTGGGCGTGTACACATGTAAATAAAAATAAAAGGGAAAAGAAAAACGATTCTAATGATTGGTCCAAAATTAGTGCACTGATGTTGACTAAATCTTCTCAATGACTATTATACACACACAATGCAGTTTCACCAGATTTCATCATCTGTGCAGTTCTGTCACAATGGCACTCCATTAGGGTGTAGTTAAAAAAAACATTGCTGCACCTGACAGGTCAGTTTTTGTTACTGCTACACCAACGCTTTCAAATGACAACAAAGCCTCTGCTATTATGGACAATATGCACATGCACCATGCTCTCAAATATCTGTGGTCTATAGATGGTAATGTGAACGTTCTTATCACTGGAGCATGAATCTGTTCTTGGGTGAAAGTTTGGAAATCTACTGTGTGTTATATTCCTCAATACTTTCTTTTCAACAAGGTCATTTCTATTTGCCCAATTGTTTTTACCTGGATTGAGAATCTGATTGACGTTAATTGGTGCCAGAGGACAAAAGGACAACCGATCTGGTCTGAATGTAGTCATAAACATGTATTTATCACTAAAGTATTATTTTATTTAATGATGATACCACTATTTTTAGAAAAGAGTGCACAGTGGCATGCCAGTAGTCCCTATCTATCTATCTATCTATCTATCTATCTATCTATCTATCTATCTATATACTGTACTTTGCAAAAGTTTTAGGCACTTGATTATACTTCTTAAGTATACAAGTATACAGGTACCTCCAAAATTGTAACTTTACAAGAGATTCTCAGCTTTCAGTATAAGTTAATGGAAAGTTATATAAGTTAATATAAATTAATTTCTACTGGTCCATTCATTTATAAACTTTCACAGGATATTAAAAGCAGCTGTCATGTTCAAATGATATAGAAACATGAAAATAGATAGACAGACAGACAGACAGATAGATAGTATTTACGTTTATTTGCTACATTTGGAACAGTCGTGGGCAGAAGGTTAGGGATGCGATCTTGTTGCTGGTTCGATCCCCTGGACCAACAGCACATGACTGAAGGGCCCGTGAGCGAGGCACCTAAGCCATTTTTGCTCCCTTGCTAGGCTCCATGGATAGGGCTGCTCACAGCACCGGGCAAGTGTGCTCACTAGTGTTCACTAGTGTGTGTATGTGTGTGTGTGTTTCACTGCAGGAATGGGTTAAATGCAGAGGTTAAATTTCACTGTAAGCAAACACAAGTGGCAAATAGTTCTATATACTTATTTAGTAGATTGGGGAAAACATAAAAGAAATCAAACAAAATAAAATATGCCACAACTGTCGCCAATATGTTTACAAATATATACTATTCAGCAAATAAGCAATAATAGTTCATTAATACGTCTAGAAGTATGTTAATGTTAAAAACTTTTAAAAGATTTTTTCCAAGTAATTCTGGGCCATTTTTTTAAATGAGCACATGATATAAAGGACAGCATATACTTTCAGATTATGTAAGAAACTAAGAAACAATAAAAATGGAGATGTGAGGAAGGGGACTAACGTCGGTGATATACACACACACTCTAAACTTAATCATGGAGTCAGTTCAGATTACACTTTTTCAAGGATCTGCACCTGTTCCTTCTGTAACTTTCCTCCATACCTGTCTCTATCTATTTCAATATTACTATATGTGGTTTAGCTTAAGGAGGGCTTGCACAACAAATCTTGTTGACAATAATGATAAAGTTTAGATCATATTAAAATGATGATAAAGTTAAGATCATATTGATTGTGCTGCTGTAAGAACTAAACCTTGTGTACTAAAGAGGAAAAAATATTTATTTTGGTCCATTTAGCATGAAGTTTACACGCAATGTCAAGTCCACTAAACATAAACATGTATGAGTCCGACTATGTCTTCTATATACATTGCCTTTAGAACACCAGAAATTATTTAAATATAGTATAAAATTCATTAAGTATTATATGGCAAACATATCACGTTAAAATACCAGGTGGAAGCATGCACAATGCTAATAATTAGTAGTTACAGTTATGTGCCTTTAACTTTATAAAGTCAGGTTCCATTATAATATCTGTTCAGTGAATTACTCAATTAATGCTACATATAAAATTATGCTTTTTGAATATTATGCTACAGTGTTTTATTGAGTGGTTATTATAATGCATTATGAAGCCTGACATTATAAAATCACATATAAATGGGATATATATGTAATGATAACCAAATATATATATGCGTGTATGTCAAGCATTGTAAGGCATTATCCATGCTATATATATAGCACATTATATTATTAAGTACAAATGATGAATGAGGCCCAAAGTTATTGACATATTAGAAGAACATAATATTATGCTACAGTGTTTTATTGAGTGGTTATTATAATGCATTATGAAGCCTGACATTATAAAATCACATATAAATGGTATATATGTAATGATAACCAAATATATATATGCGTGTATGTCAAGCATTGTAAGGCATTATCCATGCTATATATATAGCACATTATATTATTAAGTACAAATGATGAATGAGGCCCAAAGTTATTGACATATTAGAAGAACACAGTTTAAACCTGGTTCCTGATTTTTTTTGGTCTACAGCATCACATGGATTTGTTCATTGATTATTGGATGGTACCTGTTAACACTGGGTTGACTTGTAGAGAGCTTGTTAAAGGGTTAAGATGACACATGTCAAGTCATGGTGAGTTGTAATGTCATTTAAGCCAATGGTGATGATTTTTTATTCATAAATTGGCTGTTGCTGAATAAATATGTGCTTAAATATAAGAATAAATATATGCTGCCCACATAAATGGCTACTATCTTTATTTTGCAGATGTTTAAGACTTTTGCAGAGTATTGCATATACAGCGATTACAGTTCATGCTCTTCAAATCTGATTAGGTTTAGGCAGAAATCTCCAGCTGTCTACATCCACAAGTGTGGAATCCTGCTGGTCTGCTGTAAAAACATGTAATATGAAAAAATAAATAAACAAATAAATAAATAAAACTTCACAGTTTCACAGCACAGGCTGCCATCACAGCACTCGTCTGACTGGCTGTCTGGGTCAGTCCGTTTCCTCAGGCTTTCTCTTTTCAGTGTTTCTATTTTGCTCTAATTTCCAGCCAGCTAGTTACGAGAACCAACATCGTCCGTATTGCTGATGACCTTTGGACGCCGCCGGTAAGTTCTGGCTGTTCTGAGTGAGCTGAATGAAGTGAGAGAGACGCCTGCATGAACTGACAGGAGTGTGAAGTTTCCACCGCAGCTGAAGAGGACGTGTCTTAATTCTCTTTGCCCTTAGCTGTCTCCCAGGGGAGCCCCTCTTTAACTGGGGTTTGATTTAACCTTTAAAGTCGAGGTGTGCGTCGTCCTCCTTGGTAAACACATCCAAACACCTTTACGACGGGGGGAAAAAGGAGGCCTGCCAGATACAAACAAGTCGTGAGGCCACGCGTGAACGCTGCCAGCATTATTAATTCATAATATGCTTACTGTTCTTTATGGGGTGGGGTGGGTTTGGTGGGGGGGGTGAAAGGAGATGAAACACACGTGCAAGAGCTTTCTTCAAACCCGGCTGCTCTTCTGACACACAACCTGGCGTTAAACAGTTTCAGGAGAGAGCCTTTTGTGTGTGTGTGTGTGTGTGTGTGTGTGTGTGTATGCGTGCCCTAACACTTTCAACAGCGCAGCCATTAGCGCAGGCCTGCTGCTGACTGACAGGTCGACACGGCAGTCCTCCTTTCATGGCTTCATGTATGTTGCGCAGGTCTATGGGGATTGCTTTGAGCGTCAGGAGAGCTCCGAGCACTGTCAAGGCTCAGGGAGAGAGCCGGAGAGGTGATCCAGCTAAGTAAATAACCTTAAAATATACCAGCGTCAGTCCTCCTGCCATTGTTTTCCAGTGAGGAATAAAATAAAATAAAAAGGTCTCGCTGAAGTCTCGGTATGCTCCCGGGAGATAAGAAATAATACTGTAAAGAGAGTGGTGTTAGAAAATAAACAGCATTTCTTTACATGATTTGATGTCTGTTTCACTTTAAAGTGTAGAAAAAGAATAGACGTCAGAGATTTGTAGGCCTTGCCGGACTGATTGCCATGCATTGAACTGCAAATGCGTTAAAGAGTGCTCAGAACACACCAATTTAGCATCCACTGAACAAATGAACACTGTAAATTTGATGGTAAACAGTGAAAAAAAATGTCCATATGAATAAAATTGATCAACAAACACATGGCCTAAATTTAGACATCAACAACATAATATCATGTGTTCAGTGCTTAATGTGCCCCCTATTAGCTTTTATCACAGCTTTGCTTCTTTTCAGAAGACTCAATGTCAGTTTCTCAAAGAAACCTACAGCTATTCCTGCAAGTTTAGTCTTAGAAGTTGGTTTAGAATCTCGCTGCTGCCCGGTAAAACATGTCTATTTTTATTTTTCTACATCATTCAAGCACAGCAGCTGCCCTTTCATCATGATGAATGGACCAATAGAAATGCTCCAAAATAGCTTTGAAAAAAATCTGGTTCTGTTGACTTCTGAACTTGAAAAAATGCTCTGTACACTGAAATTAAAGGTTAAAAAATTGTTTTTGTCCTCTCTTGAAAAGCTGACATTTCCTTTGAACAGTGAGAATCTGCAACGCATTCAGTGATGTTGAGGTCTGGACTCAGGGGTGGTCAGTCCATTTTTCTTATCCCCTTTTTTTCTATTTCCTTTTCTCACAAAGGGCTTCTCCACAACCTTATATGCTGGGATGTAAGTATTTTGTTACATCTGCTAAATTTCCAGTGTCAGGCCTGAAAATGAAACTCAAAAGTGATTTGACTTTAATTGAAAGAATTGTTTATATTCAAACCTCTATTTAAGTTGAATGAAACAAGTTCAAAAACTAGTTGCTTGTTACCACATAGAGTAATATTTAAGTTGTACCAACTAAGCACTTTTTACAGTGCAGCATGTGCTGTTCCTTAACATTTCTCAACATTGACTAATAGAAGGTCAGATCGCTCTCTGGCGCACATATGTAAACATTATAAAGAGAAAGAGGTGATGCTGTTGTAGCAGTTGTCAGGTGGAACATTAAGCCTACTTCTGTCAAAGTGACACTGTTCTGTACATGTTGACACATTCGTTACCTCAGGTTCTCTTTGAAGGATAGCCAGTCTGTGCTGTCCTCTTCCTGTCAACCAGGAACGGCTGCACAAGTGATTTTCTTCTGTTTTGTTTTTTTCTTTTGGAACACCAGAATCACAGACAGAGCTTTTGCAGCAATGCTTGGCAGTTTTTTGACCCTCCTTCCCCCCCTGAACCCTGAGTTTGCGCAAGGACATGATTGGTCAGCATCAAATGCATCCGACTGACAAATGGCAAGACATTCTGGCACCACGACTGGCTAACGTGATATAGTGACCCTCTTGAGACAAATATCTAGTAGTCTTGTCCTGGCATGGTCATCAAAGTCCTGCATCATTTTCTTAGGTCATTGCGTAATTGTGTAAATGTTTTATTTCATGGTTTTGGGGTCTTCACTATTGTTCTAAAATGTAAAACATGGTTAAAATAGAAGGAAAATGTTCTCTGAATAAACTTCTGACTGGTAGTGTATATGTATATTAGTATATTGTCATTGTATCTCCATTTTTGTTGATTTTTATTTCTCTGCATCAATTGAACCCGAACGCTGCCCTTTAAATCCCCTGAAAGTTTCATAATGAATGGACCAAGAGAAAGGTTCAAAAATAGCTTGGAAAACAATCTGGTTCCATTGACTAACATTAAAAGTAAGGTAAGTTTTGGGCTTCATACAATATACAGCCATGTATAAAATCTCAAAGGTTGAGACTAAGCACACAGGCTCAGTTAAGCAAACCCAGTGTGCTCAGGGTTGTGTGCTTTCTCTAGGCTTTTGAAAGGTTCCCAGTGAAAGAGAGTGAAGGAAACGCGGCAGAGTGACAAAATCAGTTTTGCCTCCTACGCTTCCTAAAGTCCGGCCTGCTTCTTTCATGCCTGTGTCCTTTGCCGTATCCCATATACTCTTACAGCGTTTCCACCTACTTTGTTTATGAGGCTTTGATCCACAATATTCCAGGCTAAGTTACACCCATGCACTGCAAGGTGAACCTATCGGCATTGTTCCCTATAGGAACCCAATACCCGTGGAGCCTTCCCTCGCTCCACTCAAAAAAAACTAGTCTCTTTAGTAACAGAATTCTCCAAAGATGCTGAACAAAAGGTCACGCACAAAGACACAATTTTATGCTCCTTTAATGAGTCAAATTTGCTCTCCCTTTCAGATGCGGCTCTGCTGTTCACTTAAAGATACATTAGCGGATTCTGCCATGGAATCACAAGCTCGCGGTTATCCTCCCGAATGTGTGTAATCGATTGATTCCAGATAATGTCACAAACTGTCATCTGTAGCCCATGAGAGGAGTTGCTGTAATTGATGAAATTGCAACCTTTCGGCCTTGTTTTCTGATCTCTTCATCTGAATGGGTAGCTATTGTAAGTGACCCTTTGCTGTGTGCCTTGCCTTCATGAATGTCTTCTTATTGTGACTCTGAATAAAGGCTTATTCGCACATTATCTCTGAGAACACACATAATAAAGAGAAGTCCTGCAGCACGATTGTGTTTTAGTGGTATATTGTGTGCTTGACACCAAATTGTTCAAGATCAAAAAAGAAAACTTTGACCTATTTTCAGAAATGTGACTATATTTTAAACCAAAATTTGGCATCATCTATATCATCATGACTTCTTTATAATGCTGGTGTTTATAACCAGGGGTCACCATATCTGCAATGGAAATATAATCATTTATTTACTATCCAATCCACCAGTGAACCTACATTTTAAAACAGAAAAAGGTAGGTAATAGTAAAAAGTCTGGAAAATACACGTTTGTTGCAGAATATTTTGCTTCACAACACCCTGAATGTAACCTCCATGACTGTATTTTAAAATATACAGTACTGTGCAAAAGTTTTAGTCACTTGAGAACATCATTATATGTAAAAAGCTGTTTTTACAGACAGAAAGCTTTTATTTGCTTAGAAAAACACTTCATTATTTAAATATTCAAACAGTATTAATACAGTAAGTGTTGCTTTTACATACGTCAGTGTGTTTATTTAACCCTTTTTAAGCTTCTTCTTGTGAAAACAACCAAGTATTATTTACAGTTTTCATCTAATACCTGCTTTGACTCAGTACTTCATTAAGCTAAATCAAGATTGCTGCTGGAGGAACTAAACACATTCATACAATGTCTGGGGCGTCCAGGAGAAATCTGGAACTACACTTTGTTTTCAGACTGGAGCTCAAGATATTATCTACTTCTTTCACAATAAGATATTCATGTTACTTTATATTGTATGTATGATTATTTACATCTGTTCTAATGATATCTGGTGTTCTTACTGGTGAAAATACACTTACTGATCAGATAAAGGCTTTAAACTCTCAGCTTGTTTGCCTAAAACATTAAATGTAATAACTTTTAGCTAGGCAGATTTTAGCAACATTAAACTCTTCAGATGTCTGGTTCCCATCACCACCACTGCAAACAATTCTAAACCTAAAAGCCTCTTTACAATTTAAGAGTATATATAGTGGAAAATTGTTCATTTAATTTCAGGATTTTTTCTTCTTTCTTTATTGCATGTGCTGCTGCCAGTGATCTTTAGATATGCAAACATAACCAGTGCTGTATTATAATTAACACCTTTTGTAGAAAAAAAATTGCAACAAAAAATGCCATTGGCTATTATTCTTTCTATTTGACACTATTTTGTAATAGATCCTCATATAGAGTATGGTGTAAAGGTGTTGGGCACCTCAGCAAATTGTGTAAAATCAATTATCTGCCTGAGCCGTCACATAGATTTGTTAAATGTCACCACCAGCACATCAGATTTTAGTTAATGAGGCCTTAACTAGTCAAATCTGATATAGGATGAATAGTACAGTTACTGCTGGGCTTCCTCAAGGGAAAAAAAACACATTACATAAACATTCTATCTGTATATTCTATCTGTATATTCTAATGTTCTATCAAGTTTTTGGGAGGACCAATATTTTTTTTTACTTGTTTTACCATCTATATATATATATATATGATTGCATATTTCTTATGTGATGGCATAGTGATGAACTTTAAATGTAGATTTAAAAATAAGATTTGATTTGGTGTAATTGCACGAGCATTATGTAAAATAATGGAATGATGCTTGATTAGGTCACATCAGTGATGAATGACTGCTGTAAAATAAAGTAACAATTTAAAAAAAAAAAAAACTTTTTAAGAGGCACTTCTTAAGATGCCCAGTGGAAATGCCACCGGGTGGCCGATGTCTTCTGTTCATCCACACAAAACAGTTTTAGAGCCAGAGAACTTAGCCGGCTAAAGCTAACCAGCATAACCAAAAGATAGCACGTTAGACCTCCCTGTCTAATCATGCACCAAAGCTAAGTTCTACTGAAATTCATGTTCAAACAACTTGCAGATGGTGCTTTTGTATTACCGTGTCGAGTCCAGGTCTACTGTTTGCTTTATAGCCCATCAAATAAAAAGAAAGTTCTGAAATTCATGCAAATATTTCAGATATTTTTTCTACTTCCACTTTAGTTGTTAACTTGATAATTTAATAAGTAATGAAAAAATGTATTAAATTTAGAAAGCATGTAAACCTACAGTCTCACACATTTGGACACCGCAGTATACACCAATCAGCCATACTATTAAAAGCCCCTCCAATATCTGTCCATTTTATTAGCATCACTTACTGTCAAGGAAGTCTACACTTCTAAGTTCTACAATTATGACTGCAGTGTATCTGATTATACTTGCAGTCACCGCAGTGACACTGATGTGGTGCTGGTGTGAGTGAATCAAACACAGCAGTGCGGCAGGAGTTTGTAACCACCTCAGTGTCCCTGCTGGAATGAGAATAGTCCACCAACCAAAACTATCTAGACAACAGCATCCTGTGATCACTGATAAAGAACTAGAGGAACTAGAGGAACACAAACTGTGCAGCGATGGATGAGTTATCATCAAGGTGGTCCAGAAAGGTAGACATGTCTGACATAGACATAGACTGGACAGTGAGTGGACACAGTGTTGTATGAAGTGTCTGATCCATTTGTACCAGCACAACACACACTAACATACACCACATCAGTGTCACTGCAGTGCTGAGAATGATCCACCACCCAAATAGTAACTGTTCTGTGGTGGTCCTTTGGGGGTCCTGATATCTGAAGCATGGGGTAACAAAGTATGCAAATAAACTACAGCCTGTTGGTGTAGAACTACAAAGTGCTCCCTTATGATCAGTGGAGCTGATAAACTGGACAAATACATATAGCTCTGCTCTGTAAGTATGCATGCATAATAGGCCAATCCTGAATGGTCCACAACTGGGCTTTCATCATCTTGTTTATGGCTGGAAAACTACGAGAGCGGAAATGTTCTCTTTGTGTGTGCTGCGTGCTCCGTGACCTGCTGATCTCCACAATAAAGCCATAATAGCCCCTCACCTCCCCAAGGAGCACCCCAGCAACCTGGCCCTCTTATGGAAGCAGCAGGTCACTGAGAGTGCGAACGGGGAGAGCTGCGAGAGAGAAAATGCTGATACGTCTTTATGAGGCCTGACATCAAAATAAACAGATGTGTGCCTGTCATAAAGCTTCAGAGGGGATTGACGTACAGCCCTTATTCATATCCAACATGTCAGATGGCAATTGTCAAGCTCGAGCAGCATGAAAAGCTCTGGCTCTGCCTGCAGCCCCCACTCAACATCTCATCACTGTCCTTATGAAGTGTTCTTATGGGCCGCGCAGCCGAGCTTGATCTCCAAATATGAGTTTGGGAGATGAGGTCCCCCCCCCCCCCCCCGCCACACACACACACACACACTTTTTTTTCTTCTCCTCATGCTCGCTGGCTTCTTTATTAGTAGCTAAGCTCTTTACACTTGTAGCATATTGCAGCAGGTTAGGGCCCTAAGCCTTATTGTCCCACATTATTGAAAATCTAGGCTGTGAGAGCCGGCCCCTGGAGGTCAAGCTTTGTCTGAGTGCACGCCCGCTCTCATTTCTCAGGCGACAAGAGGCAACACTGGGGGAGGACAGACAAGATTGAGCTGGTAATACACTTAAATCCATCTTGGTTGACTTACCACAAACTTCCACCTATCCCCACGGCTTCTCGCGAGCCGAAATAATTCCTTTATAACTTACAAGAGCAGAAACTATGACTTATGAATTCATGGCGACGCAGGCGGTATTATAGGAGCCAGGGCCTGTTTTATGAGCTGGTCGGAATAGGTCGGTACTTGTCCTAGTAAACTGGAGGGAAGACGCTCACGTCAAATTGACGGGCTCCTCTAAGGATTGGGGTACAGGCACAGATAAACAGCCAGCCTTGTCTTTCATTAGTACCATAATAAGAGCCACATTTATGGATTCAGTTGTATGAGTTCAGATGGACGCATTATGGATAAATAAAGGTAGGTTATTTCACTAAGGCTACTAAGGTTTCTATTGCCAGTAAAATACAACCCTTTATTTCTTAATGTACATAATTTTGCAATTATGCATTAAAATGTTTGCATGAGCTCCTGAGAGCAATGCGCCAGTGAAATGTGCTACTGCTCTGGGTGCAGGTGTGCTTTCAGAGTGGCACAGCACCACCTGCTGTATACTGAGGAAAGCACAACATACTTAATAAACATGATTGAAGCAATGACACAGTCTTGCTCATGTTAGACTTTATGTAAAATAATACATAATTGTATTGTGTTAAGCATGAATTGGTACCCCTTACTTCCCACAAGGGACACCAGACCTTTAACAAGGAAAGAAAACAAATGTGAAAGGTGACAAGTCTACAATAACTACTCATGGAGTCTGCCTATAAAGATTAAAAACACTTAAAAAACAAAAAGAAAGTCATACATTCTGGGTTTGAAATGAAAAGATTTGTACATTACAGATTGGCGACGTAACAAATATTCATTTACTTTTAAAGGATATCAGTGTATACCAATTAATCTGTGGAAAAAAATGGTCATATTTAGCTTAATAAAATTCCCTTTTTCATAAAAAGGCATCTACAAAATCACCTACAAAAGACATGGCAAACTTGTCATAAATGCATTATAACAATACTTAAGTCCCTTAGTAATGTTTTCATAAATCATAATGGCTGCACTTCCCTTAAACTACACTGTAGTGGTATCCAAATGACCATTCATATTGAATGTAAGGATTTAAAAGTAGTATAAACGTCCGGTGGTCAGCCGTTCCATTAGCTGAACAGTCATTCAGGTGCTAATATTAACTATAGGTGACACTGCCGTAGAGTAATACAGTACTTCTGAGCAATAAACAAGGATAAACAAGGCACAACGTGTGCTGTGATAAGAGCTGGACAAAGTGCAGGCTACTCCTCTTCTCACTGGCCGTTCTCTTCGGTCTCTTTCCTTATTCATCGTCCACAGGACCCGGCTGACCTCATGATCAATACCTCTGCATGATATGATTTATATGTCCCTGAGAGACAAACACAGAGAAAACATTGATGTGACACAGGTCACCTTTCCGCAGTGCCGGTGTCATTTCACACATAATCTTCATTAACCCTTTGCAAATTGACTGACTTCTGCTAAGGTGCATCCAATGGGCACCCAGTGGCGAGCTGGGCCATCGGCTGCCCCCGCCTCCAGGTAAACCCTTCCAAATGCGTGTTTCTTTATCATCAGGAACCTGTATCGATTTGCTAAAAGTGAGACATTTCCAAAGGCAATCTCCCCGCGGTCAATAATGCTGTGGGCCAAATGGATGCGCACGCTGAATGCATACAGTAACCAAATAAACTATAAAGTGTGCGCTGAGTGTGTGAGCGTGTAATCACACCACTGTAACATTACGCAAGCATTGTAGCTTCTGCCTCTGTAAGACATAATATATGAGTACACAACAGTATTTTATATATATATATATATATATATATATATATATAAAAAACTCACCGGCTCTCCTGCCATGCATCTGGGGCAGCACTGTGGAGAACTACCATTCTGAGTTGCCAGCACCTGTTAAAAAACCCACACATATACATATACAAGTCATTACAATAATGTACTCAGCTTTAGCTCATCCCACCTACCACTTTGCATATTTGTTACATAAATAATAATAATAATAATAATAATAATATTAATAATAATAATCTATGTAATCAGATTGTATGCAGTGTTTATAAAACACTGAATAAAACCGTTATTATTTTTATTATTACAGTATTATTTAATCTTACAAGGAACTTACAAAGAAATTATATATACACACACACACACACACACAAAAACAAAACATGCATCTTCAAAATAGTCAATTTACAGGAGAAGACAAAAACTGTCTTAACCTTAACTGCAAGTCAATGGAACCAGAATGATTTCCATGCTATTTTCGAGCATTTCTATTGGTCCATTTACCATTACTTTTTTACACAATGTAAACAGCAGCTGGTGTGTTAAAATGATATAGAAAAATGACAATGAACATGTTTTTCTTCAGACAGCGACACTATGTTATATATATATGGTTCTGTAAAATACAGTATATTGCTATATGAAAAAAAAGGAATCTTCACCAGATGACCTAAAAAGCTACACAAAATTTACTATTTTAAAATGATTTCTGAAACAAAAGGGCCACAGAAAAGCCAAAGGAACACATGAAACATATATTGTAGCCATTAGCCGTAACATCCACAATAGTTGGTTTGCTCTTTAATAAGTCAAATAGGTATAAATAATAAAAAAATGTCTATTTAAAAGACACAAGTCAACATACCAGGCAAACAGCTATAACACAATGAGTCACACATAATTACTTAAACACAGCGCAAGCGCACTTACCTGCCTCACGTTACTCACATCTTAAACTGCAACACAAATTAGCCTAATCAAAACAATAAATGCCCATCTGCCATTTCCTACTGGACTTAAGTTACTTTACTTAAAACATGTCCCATTTAGTAACCAAAGCTCAACCTTTAAATGACATGACAGACAAGCTGCTCTTTCTGCTGCTTCCTAAACTTCTTTTCTACATTAGTAAAATAGTTGCTGCGGTCACATTCACTTTAATGTGAAATGAACATCACTAGACAAAAACTACAACCCAACATTCTTCACTTGTCTGTTTTACGGTAAAACTAATTTAAAAAGTAAAGAAGTACATTTACCTGCACATAATCTGGTAACTGCAGATAATCAGTAATCCATTTACTTTATTTACATAAACTTGGATAATCAGATAAAGGAAAAATTCATGGTTAACATGAGTCAGCTAGTAATCAGATTTCCGCTTTGCAACCGGCCAATGAACTCAAAGGAGAAGATGTGAAGTAAAGGTAAAACTCAAACTTCTTGCTGTAGTTTTATTTATACAGAGAAAATGCAAATAGACAATACATACAGAGGAATATTTAAATTTAGAAGTGTTTTGTTGCTAGGACTGTCACGATTATGACACTTCACAATTAATTGTCATTTAAATTATTGTGATTAACAATTTCATTGTCCACTGCATGCAAATATGGATGTGTTTGCCAGAAGTGGCCAAAATCGCTGATCAGCCGTCTTGCTTGCTGGTTGTGTTTAATTAACAGCTATTATTAGTTTTACAGTCAAAGTGATACATTACACTACTGTAGCTACAGCTAATACACAAATAGTACTCACCACTACCCTCAAAACAGGTCAGTATAGTCTCAATGACACATGTCATTTTTTTTTATATGTGCCCAGCACATTCAATTAACATTCAGCTTAATGCACAGATAGACAATAGACCATGCAAATAGACAATGTAATGATGTAATAACAGTAACAGGCCGATTGTTGCCATCCTGCTGTGTTTAATGCTACTTGCTTATTTCCGGTATAGTGGGCTGATTAAGCACATGCACAGACTGAGAGAAATGAAAGAAATCAGAGAAAGGTACACATATGCTTAGAAACCTATTAACTAAGCTAAAGTCTAGCTCACTTTATCAGAGTTTCTAATATGTACTGAGAAACATAAGATCAGATTAAATCAGTTATCAGTTATCACTAATTATGGTCAGTGAGCAGTGTCCAAGAATACAAGCAGCACTGTATTTTGTTTTCTATGATAAGCTTAAGTCAGTCTTAATGTGATATTCATCCTTCAACGTCCAGGTAATTAAAGCAGGCAAGTACAATCTAGTTTGTTCACTCAGAGTGTGATATATTCACTGATCTTTATCTGCTTGTTTTCAAAACAACACTCATTTTTTCCAGAAAGAAAACTCTAGAGAGATGATGATGAATATGTTTCATAGTTTCACCAAACAAACTTTTGTGCCACTGAGCTTGCAAAAACATCCATTGTTTACCAAAGTAATTTATTACCTTTTCCAGTCCTCTAAAATTGGGTTAGGGAATTTGATGTGACTACTGGGAACTGTCTGCGTGCATCCTGCAAGTCATCCCACAGTGGACGTAAGCTATAGACATTTATCTCACCTGCAATCAGTCCTCAATGTCCTACTAGAGCAGCCCTGATTTTCTAGTTGTCTCTTACTATAGAATAATCTTAGAAAGAAAACAAATCAAATAAACCAATAAAAAAAAAACACTTGCCTTTACTGCCAGGGGTGGAGAACTACTTCACTAATCTTAAGACTAGTACCACAGGGTTGAACACTACCTTAACCTACCAGTGTACATGTACCCTGTTACATTAACCTTCACCTACCAACATACATATACCCTGTTACACTACCCTCACCTACCAGTGTAAATATACCCTGTTACATTAACCTTCACCTACCAGTGTACATACACCCTGTAACACTACTTCACCTACTAGTGTACATATACTCTGTTACACTACCTTCACCTACTAGTGTACATATACTCTGTTACACTACCTTCATCTACCAGTGTACATATACCCTGTTACACTACCTTCACCTACCAGTGTACATATACCCTGTTACACTACCTTCATCTACCAGTGTACATATACCCTGTTACACTACCTTCATCTACCAGTGTACATATACCCTGTAACACTACCTTCACCTACCAGTGTACATATACCCTGTAACACTACTTCACCTACCAGTGTACATATACCCTGTAACACTACTTCACCTACTAGTGTACATATACTCTGTTACACTACCTTCATCTACCAGTGTACATATACCCTGTTACACTACTTTCATCTACCAGTGTACATATACCCTGTAACACTACCTTCACCTACCAGTGTACATATACCCTGTAACACTACTTCACCTACTAGTGTACATATACTCTGTTACACTACCTTCATCTACCAGTGTACATATACCCTGTAACACTACTTCACCTACTAGTGTACATATACTCTGTTACACTACCTTCACCTACTAGTGTACATATACTCTGTTACACTACCTTCACCTACCAGTGTACATATACCCTGTAACACTACCCTCACCTACCAGTGTACATATACCCTGTTACACTACCCTCACCTACCAGTGTACATATACCCTGTTACACTACCTTCACCTACCAGTGTACATATACCCTGTTACACTATTATTAGTTTTACAGTCAAAGTGATACATTACACTATTGTAGCTACAGCTAATACACAAATAGTACTCACCACTACCCTCAAAACAGGTCAGTATAGTCTCAATGACACATGTCATTTTTTTTTATATGTGCCCAGCACATTCAATTAACATTCAGCTTAATGCACAGATAGACAATAGACCATGCAAATAGACAATGTAATGATGTAATAACAGTAACAGGCCGATTGTTGCCATCCTGCTGTGTTTAATGCTACTTGCTTATTTCCGGTATAGTGGGCTGATTAAGCACATGCACAGACTGAGAGAAATGAAAGAAATCAGAGAAAGGTACACATATGCTTAGAAACCTATTAACTAAGCTAAAGTCTAGCTCACTTTATCAGAGTTTCTAATATGTACTGAGAAACATAAGATCAGATTAAATCAGTTATCAGTTATCACTAATTATGGTCAGTGAGCAGTGTCCAAGAATACAAGCAGCACTGTATTTTGTTTTCTATGATAAGCTTAAGTCAGTCTTAATGTGATATTCATCCTTCAACGTCCAGGTAATTAAAGCAGGCAAGTACAATCTAGTTTGTTCACTCAGAGTGTGATATATTCACTGATCTTTATCTGCTTGTTTTCAAAACAACACTCATTTTTTCCAGAAAGAAAACTCTAGAGAGATGATGATGAATATGTTTCATAGTTTCACCAAACAAACTTTTGTGCCACTGAGCTTGCAAAAACATCCATTGTTTACCAAAGTAATTTATTACCTTTTCCAGTCCTCTAAAATTGGGTTAGGGAATTTGATGTGACTACTGGGAACTGTCTGCGTGCATCCTGCAAGTCATCCCACAGTGGACGTAAGCTATAGACATTTATCTCACCTGCAATCAGTCCTCAATGTCCTACTAGAGCAGCCCTGATTTTCTAGTTGTCTCTTACTATAGAATAATCTTAGAAAGAAAACAAATCAAATAAACCAATAAAAAAAAACACTTGCCTTTACTGCCAGGGGTGGAGAACTACTTCACTAATCTTAAGACTAGTACCACAGGGTTGAACACTACCTTAACCTACCAGTGTACATGTACCCTGTTACATTAACCTTCACCTACCAACATACATATACCCTGTTACACTACCCTCACCTACCAGTGTACATACACCCTGTAACACTACTTCACCTACTAGTGTACATATACTCTGTTACACTACCTTCACCTACTAGTGTACATATACTCTGTTACACTACCTTCATCTACCAGTGTACATATACCCTGGTACACTACCTTCACCTACCAGTGTACATATACCCTGTTACACTACCTTCATCTACCAGTGTACATATACCCTGTTACACTACCTTCATCTACCAGTGTACATATACCCTGTTACACTACCTTCATCTACCAGTGTACATATACTCTGTTACACTACCTTCATCTACCAGTGTACATATACCCTGTAACACTACCTTCACCTACCAGTGTACATATACCCTGTAACACTACTTCACCTACCAGTGTACATATACCCTGTAACACTACTTCACCTACTAGTGTACATATACTCTGTTACACTACCTTCATCTACCAGTGTACATATACCCTGTTACACTACTTTCATCTACCAGTGTACATATACCCTGTAACACTACCTTCACCTACCAGTGTACATATACCCTGTAACACTACTTCACCTACTAGTGTACATATACTCTGTTACACTACCTTCATCTACCAGTGTACATATACCCTGTAACACTACTTCACCTACTAGTGTACATATACTCTGTTACACTACCTTCACCTACTAGTGTACATATACTCTGTTACACTACCTTCACCTACCAGTGTACATATACCCTGTAACACTACCCTCACCTACCAGTGTACATATACCCTGTTACACTACCCTCACCTACCAGTGTACATATACCCTGTTACACTACCTTCACCTACCAGTGTACATATACCCTGTTACACTACCTTCATCTACCAGTGTACATATACCCTGTTACACTACCTTCATCTACCAGTGTACATATACCCTGTTACACTACCTTCATCTACCAGTGTACATATACTCTGTTACACTACCTTCACCTACCAACATACATATACCCTGTAACACTACCCTCACCTACCAGTGTACATACACCCTGTAACACTACTTCACCTACTAGTGTACATATACTCTGTTACACTACCTTCACCTACTAGTGTACATATACTCTGTTACACTACCTTCATCTACCAGTGTACATATACCCTGGTACACTACCTTCACCTACCAGTGTACATATACCCTGTTACACTACCTTCATCTACCAGTGTACATATACCCTGTTACACTACCTTCATCTACCAGTGTACATATACCCTGTTACACTACCTTCAACTACCAGTGTACATATACCCTGTTACACTACCTTCACCTACCAGTGTACATATACCCTGTTACATTAACCGTCACCTACCAGTGTACATACACCCTGTTACACTACCTTCACCTACCAGTGTACATATACCCTGTTACACTACCTTCACCTACCAGTGTACATATACCCTGTTACACTACCTTCACCTACCAGTGTACATATACCCTGTAACACTACTTCACCTACCAGTGTACATATACCCTGTAACGCTACTTCACCTACTAGTGTACATATACTCTGTTACACTACCTTCATCTACCAGTGTACATATACCCTGTTACACTACTTTCATCTACCAGTGTACATATACCCTGTTACACTACCTTCACCTACCAGTGTACATATACCATGTAACACTACTTCACCTACTAGTGTACATATACCCTGTTACACTACCTTCACCTACCAGTGTACATATACCCTGTAACACTACTTCACCTACTAGTGTACATATACTCTGTTACACTACCTTCATCTACCAGTGTACATATACCCTGTTACACTACCTTCACCTACCAGTGTACATATACCCTGTAACACTACTTCACCTACTAGTGTACATATACTCTGTTACACTACCTTCATCTACAAGTGTACATATACCCTGTAACACTACTTCACCTACTAGTGTACATATACCCTGTTACACTACCTTCACCTACCAGTGTACATATACCCTGTTAAACTACCTTCACCTACCAGTGTACATATACCCTGTTACACTACCTTCACCAACCAGTGTACATATACCCTATTACATTAACCTTCACCTACCAGTGTACATATACCCTGTTACACTACCTTCACCTACCAGTGTACCTATACCCTGTTACACTACCCTCACCTACATACATATTCCCTGTAACACTACCCTCACCTACCAGTGTACATATACCCTGTAACACTACTTCACCTACCAGTGTACATATACTCTGTTACACTACCTTCAACTACCAGTATACACATACCCTATAACACTACCTTTAACTACCAGTGTACAAATACCCTGTAACACTACTCTCACCTACCTGTGTACATATATCCTGTAACACTACTCTCACCTACCTGTGTACATATATCCTGTAACACTACCCTCACCTACCAGTGTACAAATATCCTGTAACACTACCTTCACCTACCAGTGTACATATACCCTGTAACACTACCTACACCTACCAGTGTACAAATATCCTGTAACACTACCTTCAACTACCAGTGTACATATACCCTGTAACACTACCCTCACCTACCAGTGTACAAATACCCTGTAACACTACCCTCACCTACCAGTGTACAAATATCCTGTAACACTACCTTCACCTACCAGTGTACATATACCATGTAACACTACCCTCACCTACCAGTGTACAAATACCCTGTAACACTACCCTCACCTACCAGTGTACAAATATCCTGTAACACTACCTTCACCTACCAGTGTACATATACCCTGTAACACTACCTACACCTACCAGTGTACATATACCCTGTAACACTACCTACACCTACCAGTGTACATATACCCTGTAATACTACCCTCACCTACCAGTGTACAAATATCCTGTAACACTACCTTCAACTACCAGTGTACATATACCCTGTAACACTACCCTCACCTACCAGTGTACATATACCCTGTAACACTACCCTCACCTACCAGTGTACAAATACCCTGTAACACTACCCTCACCTACCAGTGTACAAATACCCTGTAACACTACCCTCACCTACCAGTGTACAAATATCCTGTAACACTACCTTCACCTAACTGTGTACATATACCCTGTAATACTACCTTTATCTATCTGTGTTCATATAAACTATAAAACTACCTGTTTACTTTAAGATACTATCAATACTATTTACACAGCGTGCTGCAATAAAGGTTAACTGCCTCACATTACCAAAACTTCTGTATAATGTAGTGATTAAACAAAAAAGTCTTTCAGATTGGTTAGAGGTGAAATTGATTTGCAGGAAAAGTGACAGATTTCTTTACAGTGGTGGTGATAGAAACCAGGAGTGCTAATGTCTGTTTTTATTATTCAAAACCACCAGAGATCCTAAACATCAAAACTGTACTGAGGTTTTACATGTAACGTTAAACAGCAATCGTCAAAGATTCTCAAAGATTCTTTGAAGATCCTCTTTGTAATACTTTGTCTCTCTCATCGTTAAAGAAATTGTAAGGTGCCCTCTGTATCACTCTGAGTGCACTTTGTACCTTTGAGTTGTTCCGAGTGGACTCTGACCACCATAAAACAGGTGGTAAGGAAACAAAAACTGAGGTCAAGACTCCTACCTTACTGGATATGTGGTGGTTGTTGATAGTGTCCATTGGGCTCTGGGCCAAGGTGCCATATTCAACCTGGACACATCTTTCCAGTCCATTGCACATTCTTTTCTGAGAAATTAAGAGAAATAAGCATTAAACTCATCATTAAATAAGTGCCACGGGCAAGCAGCAGTGTGGGAGCTGTAGCGGCAGCACACGCCCTCTTGTATATAACTTATATAACTTATTTCTGCTAAGAATAGCTTTGTCAGAGAGCCAGGCACTGCAGTATCTGGGCAGACGTGAAACCAACCAGAATAAATGACCTTTAACAACGATGTCTGTAAAAGCTAAATACAATGCTATGCATGTACGTTCAAAACAGAGCCTTTATTTACCGCCGGGGCGTCCCATTCGTCACAATCCCCCTCTCGGCCTCTCTTACTCTGCAGTACTGCACTTATATAATCCATGGACATGATGAGGAGACTTCTTTAGCTGCTTTAGGTCCTATCAAGGACGAATGAGTTCTTCCTTACACCCGAAAACACGGCAAAAGTGACGAATAGTTTCTCATCCAGAGACGCGAAACGCTAACGTTAGAAATCCGCTAACGTTATTTAGCTAATGAATCAAAAAGTGTTCCTTAACAAATCGTGATATTTTTTCTTATATGAAAAAGGCACCTTAGATGGAATAAAAACACCTTAAAATCGTAATTATCGCAAGATAATATAAAGTAAATAAATAAACGAGGACCATCCGAAACCGGCGCTTCCCGCTCCTGTGAAGTTTTCTCGTGTTTGATTTTTTCCTGTTGTGCTCACGTTTCCTGACAAGCAGGCAATTTAGCCAATGGCGAGCGAGCATACGCCAATAGAGGCGGGATTACTGCGAATACGGCATTTTCAATGGCTGAAGGTACTTTTCGAGCAAAGGCGCGACCTATCAGCTTTAAAGTCACTGGTAGCAGGTTCATTTTAACAACGTGTGTATTATAATCCGTGCGATTTACACGAAGACATCATGAGAAATATAAAATATTTTAACACACATTTGCATTTTGGAAAAATAATACACCAGTGAGTCTGATGAATAAATAAACAAATACATAAATGTCGAGTGTTTTTAAGTACTTATAATATCCACTAATTAAGCTTAAAAAATGATATCGCAATACTTAAAAAATGTTTACGGTACACAACATTACCACGATACGCTAATTGTCAGACAGGGAGGGGTGTACGTTTGTGAGGTACTGTAACCCTCTTATATCTATAAACATGTTCCATTTTATCTGCTCCACTTAAAGTTTTTACAATCTTAAAGATTGTAGTTTGTCTGATTCGTTGCATACATATTTATCCCCTTTCACTCTGTTCTTTAAGGACCACCACAGAACAGGTGTGGATCAATCTCAACACTGCAGTGACACAGTTGCAGAGAAACAGATGAACTACACTTTGCAATTGTAGAACTACCAGGTGTACCAGTATTGTAAATTGAGCTGATAAAATGGATAATGTGTGTATATACGAAGAGGTGGTTTTGTTATGGTTGATAGGTGTATATATAAATGATAGAATAATATAACTGTGCAGCAGATGTTTATAGGTGTACGTTTCGTAGATTGATTGGTAATGCCTTCGTAGAACGAAAGCTGGTCAATAGGTACGCGACTACATTTGTCTGCAATCATGGCGAACTTGACGGACGCAGCGACGCCGCAGCAATTTGAGGAACTGCTTAAAAAGGCCGGCAAGTATGTGAAAATACCGTCAGTCAGCTCCGTCTCAATAAAAGATGACGATAGGAAGAGCTGTATCGCTCAAACAGCTTCCCAACAACCAGATACTGCAGCAAAAATGACTAAAAATAATGTGGAAATTAGCATTAGCTTTGCTGAGGCCAACGGCTATTTGGAAGGAGCCTGTTAGCGTGTTAGCTAAATGTGTTTATATGAAGTAAACCCCTAAGGTTAATATTATTATTATTATTATTTAATTATTATCAGTCACGTCTTATTATCCGTTAACACTAATGTATTCCTGAGTTTATTTTATCCTACTCGTAGGCAAGAGTGTAATTTAGTTGTAATATTTTGGATAAATTTAGCAGTTTCTATAAATGCAGCTCGGTTTGCTTTCTCACGGGCGGTATCAGTTGTTGGATAAGCTCAGCTACTTGCTTGCTGAAGTTAGCTTCTTATTAGAATTGTCCTTTCCTCATAATGTAACTGCTACACAGTTTTAGGTGTTGATATGGGCAGTTCCAATAAATCTTAGTAAGCCAAATCTTACCTTAGGTTTACGCAAAGTACCATGTCCCTCCTCACGGTAGGTGTACAGGTGGAAGTGAAAGAGCAGCGAAAATTATATTTACACTATTTGAAAGATGATAATAATGATGATCATGATGATGATGATGATAATAATTATCATTATCATCATTTACAGAGCACTTTTCATACAAGTGGCCGCTCGGAGTGCTTACTGTTTTCATTAGTAACATCATGAACTTAATTAGCCAAAGACAAAGTTCAAATATATAGTTTTTTATTAGGTTAAAGTTTAAATTAAACAGCAGGTTAAAGAGAGATGTTTTTAATTGTTTATTAAAAGTGAGCACTGATCCTGACTGTCTATTGAAAATCAGAGTTAAGCGCCACAGTTTAGAAACAGAATAACTGAAAGAGTCTCTCAGTTGGATGTAGTTAATGCTGTTTGATGGATGTAAACTTCGATAGCTTAACGAGAGAGAGCAACATATTTCCCATGTTGTTTATATCATAACTAGGTTTTATGTCTTACTGTTGTCTTTTCTGCTTTCAGCTGCTGGTCTGTTTCAAATCACTCTTATGCTTAATTATATGAACTGTGCTCGTTCGTAGTACTTCTCTTGAAGGGAAATCCCAAAAGAGTTTCTGTATTTTTTTTTCTTCCTCTTTTTTGTACTCATGCTTAACATGTTCTGCCCTGTAGCTCAGAACCTCTTTCCATATTATTTTGCTTTGATTGGTTTCACTGTGCAGCTTAACACATTTTTTCTGGACAGTTCTTTAAATTTTAAGATCTAATGTGTTTAAGTGTCTGAAATAAATGACAGCTATTTTGGCTCAGTGTATTGTAACTATCAAATCCTCTGAGTAACTGATGATTTGACTGAATCAGGAGTGGAGTGCAGAGAAAATGTGAAGGTGTGTAGCGCTGCACATTTCTGTTTTCCATGCTTGACTCAACTAATGAAGGGCTTGATAAATACGTATGTGTGCATGTGTAATAATGTAGCTTTCCAGAAATGTTTACCCGATTCCACTCAGCAGGTAATTAACAAATCTTTCTCAGTGCTTTATGGGAAAACACTGCAATGTACAAGATAGGGCTACTCCAGGACCAGAACCACTGATTCAGAGGGGTTTGTTAAATAGTGTTTGCCGTGAATTAATTCACAGTAAATAGTAATTTTGTAACCAGTGAAATCCCTGGATGTGAATGTAATGTTAGGAGAAAAAGCGTGTTGACATGCTGCTGTAAATAAGCAAGGTGAGAGCAAAAGTGTGGATTATGAGGGTTGTTCAACAAATACTTTCCGAAGCTCTCACAGCAGCAGGCGTTGTTGCAGGATCTAGGATCATTATTATGGTAACGTTTCTACCCCCCCTTTGTTGTTGTTAGGTCTCTGACAGTTGTCCATTTCCATGCGCCATGGGCTCCACAGTGCTCTCAGATGAACGATGTGATGGAAGAATTAGCCAAGGAGCACAGACACGCCATGTTTATCAAGGTAGATTCACCAGTGTTCTCAATATGAGCTGTCTGAAAGGTACAGTGTCCCTGTAGATTTAATGGAAATAGAAATATTTGATGACATTTGTAAGGTGTCATTTAATGTTAGGGCTGGGGCAACACGTCAACGTAATCGTTTACGAAATTACATTGATTAGCATAACATGCGCTGATGGGTTCGCAGAGATGACCACGCTTACTGAAGATATGAATTCATCCGGAGCGCAAGCTGCAGTTACAAACAATCGCTCGTTTGCAAATTGTGTGAGTATTTCACACAGAAACACAACAGTGTGGTGCTTTTTTTTATCTTAACATGTTATCTTAAGGTTAACACATGTAACATGTTTCTTTTAGTCGTAGTCACTTGAAAAGTCACATTGCTAACCATTTCTTAATTAGCCAGTGAAAAAAAACCTAAAAGTGTTCTGGACACCGCGGGAGCTTTAAAACACACGTAGCGGGTTCTAAAATGGCTCTCTGCAACATATATAGTCCACAAACTGTCTGATTTCTTGTGCGCGAGTCGTGTAGGCTACGTGTCATTTGTGCCTCTAAATATCCAATTGGAGCGTTTAACCCATTTATAGATCATGTGCGTTTCAGGTACCCTTTAAAACATAAAGTCTAGAATTGCTAATGCGTTTTCCTTGTGCGTCTGACATATATACACTTACAAAATCATCCATTGTTTACAAATCCATAAAAATCCAATACTTTTTTTTACATACCTAACACGCTTACAATAGTCAATTAAGAAATAAGTTGTTAGGTGCAGCCCTAGGAGTAAATGCTTCCTTTTCTTAGGGACCATCGCAGTACATCTTTCCCAATATATCACTGCTGTCCAAAGAAAAACATGTGTCTCCGTTTTTTGTTCATTTTTATGTTTCTGCATCATGTGAACCCAACAGCTGCTCTTTATATCTTGTGAAAGCTTCGTGATGGATGGACCTATAGAAATGCTCCAAAATCCAAGTTAAGGTAAATTGAAAGTTAAGAAGGTTTTTGGCCTCTCCTATAAATTTGCCATTATGAAGATACTTGTATTTCTCTTTGGACAGTGATGATATCATATTTAACGTATTTGGGAAACCCTGTCTTTAAGGAGCAGTGTGTAACCTCTAGCAGTAAGGCTGCAGATTGCAACCAACTAAACAAACTACCCCCTCCCATTTTCTGTCATCACATCTCCAGATTCTTGTGCTTTTTTGTGCTGAATAAATATAACCCAGTGTTTGTCAAATTTGGGTTCGTCTCATAACACAAAATGATTAGCATAAAAAAAAACAATGGCGTTCCACTTTAAATGACACTGCAATTATTATTCTGACACCTTTTGAGGTTTAACAGGAAAATTCGAACGAGGAGCTGGAAAATAGGAAACTGAATATCAGTGCCATAATGCAATACTGTGCCATTTAAGGTGAAATGGGAAACTTTAAACAAAAAGCTGAAATTCAACCCTAGTATGTAGCTGACGCACCATTAAAGGTGGAACAGGAAAATTTGAAGTGGAAGCAAGAAGATGCTAATTAGTGATGGACGAGTAATACCAAGGCTTCTGAGCTTGTGTCGAGAAATCCACGAAGTCGTTTATGAAACGCGTATAGAGGCTTGCTTCGTTAAGGGCGAGTGACGTCACTGATGACGTCTAAAGCCTCGCTGGTTGAGAACATGGTTTGAGTATTGGTGTGATTTATTGTTTCTTAATAAAAATTACAATCATCATCAAACCACAATCACTGTCCCATCTCTTGAAACACTGCAATAGTTTTAAAATCAGTATCTCACGTCCTATTGGATTTATTTACTGACTGAAATCATACTGGCGAGTCTTTCTTTAATTAACAGACCTCTATTACCCACACAATCAAACACAGGTTAGATAAACAAATAAATGAACCACAGAAATTAAATTATTATATGGCCGTGTTTATTTCCATGCTGACAGTGTTGCAAGAGATCCCTGCCAAATTAAATTTTACCCCTTTGAGACATATGGCTGTTAAATATGTATTTGAGTAACAATAAATGTAAATAGAGCCTATTTTCCCTACTCCATTCCACGGTGGTTTACTATAGTGTAATATTTCAGTGCAACTGGTCCAACTACTTAATCATGTTTTGCATTGAAGACAAAGACAAAATTTATACGCATCCTCGATGATATGTATTTATTTGTTTATTTACTTCAATGAACTTACTGACTTTTCAAATATACTATATTCATCGCGCAGCATTGATTAGATTGTGTGGAGATATTTAGAAATCTATACAAACACAAGATAAAATAAAAAATATAATTATTTTCACAGTTTAATGGGCATCTTTATTACTTTCTCATTTTATTTATTATTTTATATAAATATTGTAAAGTTATCTATTTTCTGTTCCAGTAACTTAATTTCAGAAGGTAACCTCTGTAGAGCCTTATAGTCTTAATGAAAATGGTGAGATTTAATGAGTACTGTGCTTTTTTTCTTTCAAGTTAGATTAGGATGATTTAAAATGAGCCTGATTTACTGCCTTAATTTTAAGCTCACACATAGCCACTCTAATGGTCAGAGAAATGGAAAGACTGTTAAATTGGCTTTGTATGACCTTGAATGCCTTGTGTCCCCAAGACCACTAGAGGGCGATATTTTAATCAGACACAGGTTGATATTACCCTTGTTTCAGGGAAGGGACAGTATGATTATTCCTGGTTTCATCCTCATTATTAAAATTTTTATCCTTCTGAATCACTTGGTTTACACTTTGTATCTTGGCTTTCTGCGTAAGTGAGCAGTTTGAGTTGAATCCCCTCTGCTGTGTATGTGTTCGTTTGTTTGTCTCTCATTAATTGCCATAGTGTTTTACTATGGCACAGTGTGCGGGTAATGCTGTTCCTCTATACAAGAGTGCAGTACATGGACATGCTTGCAGTGGGACCACACAGGGCTTTTTTAGAGAGGTGTCCCTATTTATGTCCTACTTTGGTGAGCCAGTCCCTAGTCAAAGCTTGTCAACTGTGATGCTGCAGCTCATTGCTCTTGTCAGAAGCCCAAACTGCAGTATTAGCCCGGGGCAGGGGGGGGGGTAGCTATACTGCAATCATCACATAACCTGGGTCAGTGATTTATGGATTTCAATATCTGGTGGCTAAATATGACTGGAAATTTACCAGGGCAGTAGTGCGTCAAGGTTTTTTCTCATTCACTTTGCCTTTGTGTGTCTCTTTCTCTCTCTCACCCTCTCTCTCACTCTTGCTTTCGCTCTCTTTCTCTCTGCCACAGCTGGAGGCTGAAGCAGTCCCTGAGGTGTCTGAGAAATATGAGATCAGCTCAGTTCCTACGTTCCTCTTTTTCAAGGTATGATTTCACTCCTGTAGAGCACTTCGAACTTATATTCCTAAATGGTGCCCAAAACTCTCAGCTATTATAAATCATTGTTATCTGAATTGTCAGGAAAATTTACCTTCTGATTTAAATTAATGTCCTGCTGTTTTCCTCTCCTGGTATAAAATTAGAAGATTGCTGAGTGTAACATTATAATAGTATACAGTACTGTCAGTGTAACTGAGCTATGCTTTCAGAACCAGCTTGTATTATTATAGTTAGAGATGGAAAGATCGATGGGCTATGTATCGGTATCGGCCGATTTTTAATCAAAATATGTGATCGGTGAACGGCCGATTTAGCCGATCCCGAGAGCCGATCGATGGCGTTAAACAAATGAGTCTAATTTCTATATTTACAGCTAGCGTTTCGTTGAAACCCCCTCCGGCCAGGTACTTGCAATTCCTGTCTGAACAGCTAGGTGGAAACACTGGACTGACTGGAGCAACGCGCCTCGCAAGAACAGTTTGCGTTCATGGCATATGCGGATGGAAAACATTTTCCGTCTGGCAGTTTGTTACCGTATGTGACTCAGACTCATCCGGGGCGTTTTTAAAATTAGTAAAAAAGTCTCGTTGGGGAACCAAGACAAAGTCATTTAACACTACTAATCTGATACGGCTTTTAAGAGTAACCCACGCGGCTGAATACAGTGAGTATCAGCAAGCAGCAGAGCTAGCACGCACAGCTAGCACAAAACAAATAACCCGGAAAATCGTGCAGACCAGATCTGACTGGTACGAACAGAACAGCAGCAACAATTCAAGATCTACTTCTAATGACTGCAGTTTTTTGTTTAAAATAACGCAGAATCTGTGTTTAATGACTGCAGTTTTTACTGCATTTATTTAATTAGCTTTTTTCGTTTTAACTTAAGGGTCTAAATTGAATGATTGCAGTTTTGAGGATATTTGTTTGATTAACTTTGTTTATTTACTGTTAATTTTGTTTAAAATATTATGCTGTTTCATATGAGCCTGTTAAAAATGGTAATAAACCAATTTCGACCATGTTTCATGACTTGCTTGCGCTAATAACTACATGTAGCCCTGCCGTGGAATATAGTCCTGCCCTCGATCGGTATCAACTATTGGCCGATCACGCTGAAAGGAATCGTCCTCAAAAACGCTAATCGGTCCATCTCTAATTATAGTTTCATGGTCCACTTTGCTGCGATTGTAAAGATGTAGGTAGGATTTATTCCAAGAAGTGAGCAGTGAAGTGGCAGGCTGTGAATCTGAGATCTAGCTGAACGTGACTGTGTCTGGGTGCTGATATGTCCATCAACATCTTCAGCAGCAGTGTGTCTTATTAAAATCCTTCGGTGTGGGTTCCACCCATTTTTAGTCATGTCCCACATTCTGTCGCTGTGAAAACCTACATAAGGCAGAGCAGGACACAAACTACCGCAGGGTAGAATGTAACAGGAATAATTTATGTAGTCAAACAAGTTCAGCGGGTCATAGTCACACATCACTGCAGTGCTCCATCTACTAGCCCCGCTAGCCTCTCTTAGTGTAGGGCTAGTGGACAATAGCACAATGCCTAGCAGTGCGATACGTGGTACACTGATGCCTAGCATTGTACCTTGAATTAGGGGGGTCTAATTTGAGGTACAAAGGGCAACATCACAGCTATGTTGTAAATAGCTAAGCTTTTATGTGAATAAGTGTTTTTGTTGTGCTGTTTTATTTTCATTCATACAAGGAAATTTTAGCCTGGTGCAGGTAGAGTGATGGGTTTTCCAGAGTAGAGCACAGGACTGTGTTTTTAGTTGTTAGCCCTGGCGAGGCTCTTCTCGCCATGTTTGGTGATATTTTCAGCCAATTAATCAAATACACCTGCGTTTTGGGCCACAACCTTGAGTCGTTCAAGTGTTTCCCAGCTCTGCATGTTACAGTATTTATATACAGCGTTTATATGAGAAGGACAAAACCTGCATGTTTTTGCAATAGTGTTTTATTCCTTGTAGTTATTGAGATGATTTTTCTTTTAGGTTTCTTAGTCCTAAAAGGTTAATATAATGGCAGCTGGGGTTTTAAAATGTACTTATGAGGTTTAATATGACCAAAAAAATCTCTTCCAAGTAAGTTCCAGAGCTCGTATCATGAATGCAGCTTTAAAATTTATTTTCATTTCAATCAAGCAAAGCATGATTTTTACCTCAGCCCACCCACAATAAGGTTTGCATGAGCAAACTTTGATCCAGCTCTACAGTGCTGTTATGAAAAAGGCTCGGAGTACAGCCTGTAGATCCATGTGAACGAGTTTAACGATCAAGCTTTTAGAGGTAAAGACCAACAAGGTGTCAGGATCAATCAGCTGAGAAATAATCAGAGGTTACCCCCTACCCCCCACACCACCCACATCACTGCTCAGCTAGCCTTTCACTCACAGCTTAACATGTCAAAGAGCTAGAGGAGCCGGGGGCCCCCCATGCCCCCCCCACTCCCCCTTTCTTCTGGATGCCCACCAAACTATCTAAACTAACAAACAGGCTAGCACTCTGAAAAATTAATGGTTCGGTGTGCCCCCACCTCCCCTGCAAACCTCCAACCCCAAATTTTGTGCTCATGGTGTGTTGGTGTTTGTTTATTTATTTATTTTGTGGACGGGCCTTAGGGCGGCGAGAAGATTGACAGGCTGGATGGTGCGCATGCCCCTGAGCTGACCAATAAGGTGCAGCGGCTGGCGTCCAGTGGGGGCGGGCCTGCTGGGGTGGGGGACGTCCCTAAAGAGGAGCTTAACGAGAGACTGAAGAAACTCATCAACGCTGCGCCCTGCATGCTGTTCATGAAGGGATCGCCCCAGGAGCCACGCTGCGGTAAACACACACACACACACACACACACACACATATAAACCAAACCACAGGAGAGTCCAGGTAGAGAAAGGGAGTGTGCTTGTGTGTGACCGTATGTGTGTATGATGGAGAGAGTGTAGTGCTAAGGAAAAGTGAACGTGTGCTAGATTGAGTAAAAGGTGACTTAAGGAATAAAATTGTGGAGAGGACAGTACGAGCTGTCTGTCTTTCAAAGAGAACATGAGGTATAATCAGAACAGTTTAACTTTCACAGACACAGTTTAAACTATGGTTGTGAGCTGCTGTGCTTTGATTAGCGCTTTGCTGTTAGTGCTTTGGTAAAATGTTTATAGCACTACTTCATATAGTAGTGCTTTTAACTTCTAAGCAGATGTTATTGTAATGTATGTGATCTATGGTGCATATTTCTAACAGCATTTAAAAATTTCTAAGACATACCTTCCTTTATTATCTTTGCATATTAATGTTCATAAAAAAACAATGTGTTTCTGTTTATAAGGAGAAATAACGCTAGCACATTCTACTGATTTGTTTGGGAAATAACACGGAGGAGCTGTGACGCTCTGATAAACACCTGGGGCCGACGTTACAATGGTTTGACGCTTTTTATATCAGTAACGTTCCTTTACCAATATAATGTTAGCTGAAATGTACATTTTGTCAGTTACTCTTTAAATGTAGACTTTGAGAACTCAAGATCAACTAATCTTATTAAGTTATGATTAGCTTCTATAATACAGATGTGTGAAAAATCATTCGGGGTAAAAATGAGTGATTATCTGAGGAGAGGACTATTTTAGGTGGAGCAAGAGAAGAGGACGCTCTGTACTTGATTCATGTAAAATCCCCCAAGACATGCTTTTTGGATGCCCAAAAAAAATTATAAAAATTAACATTTGGTTTATTCTACCACTGCAGTCGATGGGGACTCAGTGAACTCTCATTAGAGTGTTTTGTGATGCTGCTGTGGTCTGTGGAATGTTGCAAGTCTGATTGATAAACAGGGTTTGACCAGTAATGTATAAAGCCTTGTTAAACAGAGGGAGCTAGATCTTAGTCACTTTTTAGTCATCCACAGAAGCTGGATCTTGTGTGTGTGTGTATGTGTGTGTGTGTGTGTATATATATATATATATATATATATATATATATATATATATATATATACAGCTATCATTAATGAAAACGTTAACTTGCTAATAACGGAGGGATATCCGTTCGAAGGCAGTTTAATTTGCAGTGCAATAGAAGTGTCTGTATATGAGAGAATCACAGCTAATTTAGTTAATTTTTTTTATTCAGATGTGAACAGTTGATGTAGGTAAGACAGCATTACGCTGTGGAAGAAAACAAGTGCATTGCCAGCAGTAACGATAGTAACTGTGATGGGTCATCTCTTGCACGTAGCTCATTGAAGCAAGTAGGAAAATTCTGTCTGAAGTATGCATCCTAAATGAATTCATTTGATACCGCATTTATGTGTTTATGCAGAAGAGATGTTATGTTATAAGTTATAAGGACTGTTTCTAACAATTTTTTTTAAACTTCACACAAACAGATTGAAAGTGCAGTACAGTCGCCAGTACCATCGATTTAGGTTATTGCATAATTACATTTGAATAGTCTAGCAAAGCAAAGCAGTAATTCAACTTCAGTATCTGCAGTCTACAATGGAAAGCTGGCCTGTCTTACAGTCTGCACTCTTTAACAACTTTTCAGGTTTGCCATATATACACATATAGCATATATATACAGTAAATAATAATTATTAAATATTCGGTCAACGCTCTACTTTGTCTTGAACTTTCTGATCACTCATACTAATTTCTGAGCATTCCCAACTGTTGCATGTGCTTGTATTTGGCAAGTGCCTTTATTTACATAGTTCAAAGTTTCAAAACATGTTTACATCAGGATTAAATGTTTTGCTCTGCACATCGACTGAAGTTCAAAATGCATATTTCATAATGGACTGAGGCAGACTGAAGAATTACCATGTGGCCCACGGAAGGAGTCAAGCGAACAAAGTACAGGTCTGCTGTACACGTTCTCGTTCTCGGAGCCCGATCACAGAAGCCTTCAGCTCGCAGGTCCCACGGCCGCAGTCTTGTAGGCAGGCTCGCTCTTTCATGTGCTTCCAGTTCCTCTAGCTCTGTTTTATACGAAAAGGATCTGCTGCATTTATTCATTTGTGACATCCAAGCCAGAACCTGTTGCTGAATGCATCCGTGTTATTTAAAGCTGGACCAGGTGTCAGTAGGTGGGTCGGAGTCGGAGGAATTTTTAATGTTGTGAGTGATTGAAGTTCCCACTCGCTTGGCTTCGGTCCAAATCAGCAAGATTTCACAGCGACCGCAAGTCATTCCTGCTGAGACCGAAGTGTAGTGTTTAGAGGAAGCTTTAGAGGCTGATTTAACACACACACACACACACACACACACACACACTCATTCTCTCCCTCTCTTTGCCTGTATGTGTGTATGTGCAGAGAGCTAACTGACAAAGCTCTCAGCAAACATGCTTGAAATGTGCCTCCCCATCTCGAATTAAAAGGTTACCTGCTCCCGTGTCAAGCTCATGTATATAAATACTCTCTCCCTCTGTTTGCATGCTAAGATCGCTCTCCTCGCAGGGAAAAAGTGAGACTTTAATGTTGCCTGGCTCCTGGAGCAGAGTCGGGCCTAGCGAGCGCTTGTCTGTCCCTACAGGGAGGAATAAAAGTGGGGGAAAGACCTCAGCAATCAATCCAGCGTGTCTGGTGGAGGTAGCCTGGAGCCAGAGAAGGCAGCTGGACCGCGTGTTTGCCTGCTCTAATAGAAACAAGTTAATATAGTGCCAACTGCATGAGCATTAGTGAGCCGCCTCCAGCTGTTTTATAATGAATTCCCACGTGAGTGGGGAAAAATCAGAATGGGTATTTTACTGCAGGGGGTTACACAAACCCAGCACATCACCTTATACACGTCTCTCTCTCTCTCTCTCTCTCTCTTTTTTGCCTTCTCTCACTTTCTCACTTGCTCTCTTTCTTTCTTTCTGCTTGTATCCAATCTGCCTCCCCCTCTCTGTGCTTTTCCTCCCTCTCATCCTTGCTTCTCTCCTCCTGTATCTTCTTAACCTCTGTCCGACAAACCTTCATTGATATTTGAAGATTGAAAGAACATATCGTGCTTTTAGCTTCAAGGCACCGATAAGATTGAGCTGCTTGGAATCTGCTTAGCTTACAGCTTAATTACCTTAGCAGTGTCCTAAAGATCTAACTTCGTATTCCCAGCTTCTACACTTCAGCTCATAAGCTGAGAGAATTTCTTTGGTGGGTCAGCTAACTAGGAGACAGGTGAGCCTCTTCTCACCTGTTTCAGCAAAGATGATGCTAGGCAGAGCATGCAGAAAAAGTGTTATTGAGTGAAATGAGCTGCTGTTAAAACGAAAAAACTGATACCGGATTTATACCACCAGGAGCATCAGGGTTATATCTGAATTGGGCTGAACCACATAAAAATGCATGTGTGAACTCACCCAAGACACATTAAAAACAATTTGTTGCTGTCCAAAAAAATGTGTGTGTGTGTGTGTGTGTGTGTGTATATATATATATATATATATATTTTTTTTCTTTCTGTCATTTAAACTTTAAGCTGACATTTATGTCCTGTGAAAGGTTCATGATGAATGAAACAATATAAATTCTTCAAAATCATTTGGTATAAACTTCTTTACATTAATTTACATTGAAAGTAAAGACATTAGACTTAAACAAAGAATTAAAAAACAATTAATAGAGGAGTACGGGTGGGTATTTCTGAGTGAGTCCATGCAGTTTTGAATCTCACAGTCATACTGGACATACTGAAGTTGTAAAGGAGTTGATATCTTGAAATCTGTGGAATGAGTTCTGCAGCAAGTTATTGCTTTGCAATGCGCAACCGCCATAACCAGAGATGCACTTGACTACCAAGTGTAAATGAATGTGGCATAATTTTTGGCAAGAGAAAACCCGGAGACTTTTAGTCTATTTGATCCCAACCAGCTCAGTTCAGCTTGGTTATTTGGCCTTCTTTTCATTTACCCTATCCAATTAAAAACCATGTTCTTATAGTAAAATGTTGATAAATTAATGAATATTCATATAGCTGCAGATCTTGTCCATCTTGAAAGCGTGTTTATGGCTGAAGCGGGATAAGAAGCAGAGTTTATACAGTTTGGAGTCCAACAGGTAACAAAACATGTGGACCAGAAACAAAGAACCATAGACCACTGAAAGAAAGCATGGTAATGGCCATACACAGTCAGTCAGAGAACGGCCACAAAGGCAAAGAAGTCATATGGAATAGAAGAAAAGAACAGTCACTACTAATTAGACTCTGATTAGTCATCCATCTTCTCCATCCGTCTTCTGCATATACCTGTCCATCCACAGCTCTGTTGATTGACGTGCCTCCATGTCGGAACCGGTTGCTGCAAGAGTTGAAATGGATTAAACTTTGTTGACGCTTGATGGAGCTTCTTTATTAAGCATACAGGCACGTTTGTAGTGCAAAAGAGCTATCGCAGTATCCTAACTAAAATACATTGGGGGGGCTGCGTTCCTGGCACTGTGTCAGCCTCTAGCGTGTAGGCACCCTGCCACTTCCAGATTCTGTTCATTTGAAGTTAATAATATTCTCAGATTTGTTATATCACCCTGCATTTTAGTGCAGTATAACTTAGAGGTCTATTTTCCTTTGATTTTAAACCTCTCTTGTCACACGCAAGGCCTACACATCATTACAGAACTGGTTAGGTTCATAGTGTCGGGTGCAGATCTCAGCTTTTTATGAAACCTTCAGTTCAATTCAGCGTTGCCGTCACTGAAATGGATTCTAGATTAACGCTCAGTTCAGATAAAGTCTGTGTGAAATTGTAGTGCAGGTCTTCTGATAGCTGCTGTCATTTTGGCTTGCAGGCTTCAGCAGGCAGATAGTACAGATTCTGAAGGACCACAACGTCCAGTACAGCAGCTTTGACATCCTGTCTGATGAGGAGGTCCGGCAGGGGCTGAAGACCTACTCCAACTGGCCCACCTACCCTCAAGTGTATGTTAAAGGTGACCTGATTGGAGGGCTGGACATTATTAAGGTGAGAGCAGCTGTGAGTAGCAAACTACTTTTGTGTACCCTTACCTTGTTTTATGTGGTATTGCCTTTCAGAATTGATAAATTTATATCATTTAACCCTCCTATTATTTTATGTGTCAGTTTGACCTGTTTCCACTTAGAAAACCATTAATTCGTTCAGAAGGTTCAGTCTTTGGAAATCTGTATTTTCAGCGTGTTTTCATAGTCAGTTCAGCTGCAAAGTCAAGTTTATATTCCATTGCTAACTATGGTGTGAAGATTTAGTATTACAGAAACTGTTGTATTTAAATGGGTCACAGTTGTCAATGTTTTAGAGTTTAAAGTTTTAGATTAATAACCGCAAATAGTAAAGCAGTAGAATCACTTTTTGTTTGAATAGATGTTATATAATACTAATACCATCAATACCTTATGTGAACATATGAAAACCTTATGTGCATTAATATTAAGGTTCAAAAACAAAATCATTCAATCTGTTTTTTTATGTTATTTTAATACAGACTCAGCTTATCACAACCTCATTGATGAGCATATTCAGGCTCATAAAAGTATTCTTATTAATGTTTTAAAGCCAGTAGCACTTTCTGATAGGAACATTTTAGACTTTCAAACTATTCAACTTTAGTTTACATTATAACTGTCATCATATCTGCTGCAGCATTTAAGGTGGAACTGGGAAATTCCAACAAAAAGCTGGTGAATATGAAAATGCTTTGCTTTTTAGTTTAAATGCTAGTAGGCGTTTGAGATTAAGGATGTTTAAGATTTAAATCAGCACATCCTCCCTGGAGTTATTACAATGAAGCATTATTCGTCAGAACACATTCGCTATCAAGCAAGTGGGTGGTGTTAACAAAGATGATTCTCAGAAGCCCTCTTTTGCAGTGATTGTCTTTCTGCATGTTCTGCAAACAGAGTGACCATCTTCACTCAGGTTTACTGCGAAACTGGTAAACAATAACATAAACAACATTAGGGGAAACTGAATTATTCAGGCCAGCCCTAATTTGGAGGCGTTCATGTCAGCCTCCCCAAAACTTTCAAAAGACTTGATCCTTTTAGAAAATTATGAAATCGGAATGACTTATTCTCCAGCACTTACATAAGGCTTTGGCTCAGGTCTGTTAAAGAAAGTTCAGATTAAAGATTCTCCTCTGCGTGCAGGCTGAGGAATCAAGGATGGTGTGTTCTTATGGACGGTGTGAGACTCTGCCTGTGTGTGTTCTTGTTTTCTGTTTGTTGTCCTTAGCTTTGCTGCGGTGCTTCTACAGTCCCTTCGAGCTCATTCTGCTTTAAGCAAGCACAGGGCCCCTGCTGTGAGAGGAGATATAGATTAGCCAACAACAGACTCCTTCGTTTATGCCTTCTCTCTCCTGCTCGTGGAGAAGCAGCCGTGCTTTATTAAAAGAGTCAGTTCACCTGAGCAGCGTGGTAAAAGAACTCTGCAGGGTGCCGCTTAGCTAGGCTAGAGTGTGTGTGTGTGTGTGTGTGTGCGCGTTCAGCAGTAGAGGGATGAAAGTGTGTGCGATTGTTCAGTGTGTGAGCTGCCGTTTCAGAGATATCTCTGCATCTGCTTCTTTATCTACTGTAGGAGATGGTCGAATCTGGAGAAATTGACAATACCTTTCCCAAGACTGTCACACTGGAACACAGGTAGCACATGCATACACACCTATACACACTTAAGAAAAAAAAAAAAAAGAGTTGAGAAAATAAACAAATATTCTCTTTCAACAGATTGAAATCTCTCATAAACAAATGTCCTGTTATGCTGTTTATGAAAGGAAATAAAGAGGTGAGTCGCCTAAAATCTTCAGTTTTGTCTTATACGCTTGGCTTTTGATTAAAATAGAATGAACATTCACTATCTAATAGTTTTCATACTCATATTTTTTAATATTATATATTGTAAATGTGTATATACTGTTAATATTGTCATAGTTCTGTCATTTATGTCTACTTATTGCACATTTGCACTGTCCTGTTTTGCACTATTGCTGCTATTTATTCTTCTCGTAGATGCTATCTGCATTGTGTTGCCTTGTGCTTGTATAGATAGATAGATCTATCTATCTATCTTTAAACAATTTTGAGCATAAACCAAAAAATATTAGCCAGCACATGACTTGCAAACATTGCTGTGAACAGTTACGTACACATACAATAATTATATTTTTATACAGCACACTCAGACTCCTAGTATTAGCTTGAAATTTCCTAGTATTTCAAGCTAATTTTCAGACTTCGAGACACACTTTATCCATATTGCATCAATTTACAAAACACTGTATTGATCTCCAATTAACAGTTTTTTGTAAAGATTGTTGTGCTTCAGCATCTGACCAGTAGAGAGCAGTGTTGTCATCTGTCTTTAGCCATTAGAGTCTTCCACTCCAACATGAGCACCGCTAACGCTAGCATCAGCAAATGTATGCATTTGTTTTCCTGAAATTAGATTTTTTTAAATCGCTACATGTTGTATGCCTTATTTATATTGTATTACATTACACTGCAGTATATTGCTTTAAAGCCCTTAACCCCAGGTTCATGATGCATATTGTATCATCAGGTTTCTGCCAATACATACATATATAAAGTTTCATTGCTGTATAAAGAAAGCCACGTCCACATGTGGCTCCAAAATGATAACTTTACAGGAGAGTACAAAAATGTTATTTGCATTTAATTTATCGTGTAAAGGGCAGTCCTTGTGCTCAAATGAAGTAAAATAGAAATGCTAAATAAAAGTTTTAACCAGTGGTTCCCTACCCTGGCCCAGGAGGACACCCTGCCCTGCACATTCCTAATTCGTGTTAATTAGCAGCTTAGTTGGACCAGATGTGTTGAGAGCAGTGCAAACTCCTCCAGGAGCAGGGTTGGACTGAGTGCTTCAAACATTCAAAAGGTTATTCACACATCTCCTATCACAGTGATGGTTCTCTGAGGAACCTTCCATTAAAAGATTATTTAAGAATCAAGAGTGCTTCCTCTGACTTCATGCAAAGAAACCTTTTATTTTTAAGAGTGTATTTCTCGTGCACCCTCTTTTAAAACACATGCGCGCACACACACACACACACACACACACGCGCGCACGCACGCACACACAAATGACTTAAAGCAAAAACAGAAAGAAACACATTAACATACATTTAGAGAAACTGTCCAGAAAACGAGCCGTAGAGGAAATCAATGCTGTGTGCCTGAAAGAGTGGAGTGAGCTGGAGTTCTCCATCTTTAATGGGGGAGAAAGACCCCTCACCTCTGTCTTCATATCACTATTGATTTCTGCAGCTCACACATGAAAGCAGATCTTTGGAGTAGTTTTAAACCTGTTCTCGTGGGATCCCTCCCTCTCCCTCTCGTTCTCCTCCCCATGCTTGCGCTTGCTCGCTCCCTCTCCCCTCGCTTCTTTTTCTTGTTGATAAGGATCTTGCGGTGGAGACAGTTCTAAAGTGTAGACTTTCTAGACAGCAGCGGTTATACGTTGCTAAATGAAAGCCTGGTTTGGTAGCAGCCTGTGGTCTGAAGAGCTAGCGACGGCTGGCTGTGAAAATCCACGGCGCCGAGTTTCCTTTGAGCTTCCAACAGACTGGGAGAGTGGAGTGCCTGCCTCTTCAGGGAGAGTTTTGAAGACTAAATCCCTGCTTCCTCTGATTGCACTCATGCCACTCCTCTGCACTCCGCAAACATGTGCTCGTCCTCTAATGTGTGTTTATGGATTTAGGTTGCCAAATGTGGATTCAGCCGCCAGATTCTTGAAATAATGAATGCCACGGGGTAAAACCTTTTACGTTACATTTCACTTCATATACAACGATCAACCTTCTCCTTTTATCTACACTCACTGTCCAGTTAATCAGCTCCTCTGACCATATAGGAGCACTTTGTCGTTCTACACTTACAGACTGTAGTTCATCTGATTCTCTGTATACTTTGTTAACCTGTTCTTCTAGTCCTTCATCAGTGGTCACAGGGCATTGCCCACAGGACACTGTTAGCTGGATGTTGCTGGATGGTGGACTGTTTTCAGTCCAGCAGTGACACTGAGGTGTTTAAAAACTCCAGCTGCACCGCTGTGTCTGATCCACTTATATCAGCAAGACAAACACCAACACACCACCATCATGTTTGTGTCACTGCAGTGCTGAGAATGATCCACCTCTTAATTGTACCTGCTCTGTGGTGGTCCTGTAGGGGGTCCTGACCATTAAAGAACAGGGTAATCAGAGATAAACAGTGTATGCAGAGAATCAGATAAACTACAGTCTGTAAGCGCAGAAGTACAAAGTGCTCCTATATGGTAAATGGAGTAAATCAAATGGACAGTGATTTAATGTTATGGCTGATTGATGCATATCTACGTAAGGGAATTTAATTGTTGTTGTTAAAGCCAACATGTTTGCTTTATTTACATTTTTTTTCTTGCAGTGCTGAATATGACACCTTTGATATTCTTCAAGATGAAGAGGTAAAATGTTTGTGGCTGCATTTTCTTAATGTAGGCTGCTGCCAGATTTCACTTGATTTTGTGTTTGATTCAGTGAGATTTGACTTCATTCATTGCATTACTGTGTGTTTGATCACTGTTTACTGTTACCTCTGTCCTCGTAGGTTAGACAGGGCCTAAAGACATATTCCAACTGGCCTACATATCCACAGCTTTATGTTAAAGGAGAACTCATCGGAGGGCTGGATATAGTCAAGGTAACGGCAGCATTAGCCAATGAAAGATGCACCCACATGTAAACAAACATATGTACATACTTGATGATTATAAAGCAGATAAGCTGCATCATATTCCGAATTGGTAACAGCAAAGTCAATGATTTTTAAAGGTTACACAACATTCTTGTTCAGCTTTGCAATAAGGCTGTATTGCAAAGTACTAAAGGTGATTAACCCTCTGTGGACCAAAAAATGAGCTCATCAGATAGTCAGCTGATGTGTTTTGTAGTTTATGACATATGTCTTTTTACTTCACTCTTAGCGAAAGTGGATGTTCATCCTTTCATCTCATCTGCCAGATATTTAATTTAAAAAATGCTTATAATGATTGTTTTATTGTGCACTTCATGAGCTGGGTTAACACTCTGAATATAACTCCTAATTAGGTGGACCATAAGGAACCCCCTGTAGAGTATAATTCCCAATGGACCATTGCCATTTATATGGGACACACATTTTTTATATATATATATATATATATATATATATATATATATATATGTATATATATGTGTGTGTGAAATGCAGGACATTTGGAGTTATAAAAGCGCCTCATTTTCTTGGTAGTTTTAGAGTCACAGGCCCATTGAGAGTTAAATTTACTCAATAAATTCAGCTTGAGGCGTTGCACACATCTTAATAGAGCTCTTGGTTTTCTTTGAAGCTCTCCTCTACCTACACTGCCTGCAGTATCAGTAGTTGTCCATAAGAGGGCATACAAATTCCACATATAAACCCACCTTAACGTTTACCAAAACACTCAGACACTCACTTCATGCTTGTTAGTTATTTTGCTGCTCTCAGTAAGTGTGATGCACCCATTCTGAGTCATGCATATATCAGTTTATTAGGAACCACTGCCCTGTGTGGAGCTCTCTGGCCACTTTATGGTCCACATATATTGTTGCTGTCCAGAAAAAAAAAACATCTCCATATCCAGTATCTCCATTGTTTGTGATTTTTAGATAATTTGAACTCTGTACATCCTTTACATTGAGTCAGAATTTCATGATGATTGGACCAATAAATGAAAATGCTGGAAAAAATCTGGTTCCATAGACTTACATTAAAAGTACTGTTTCCAAGTTATAACAGGTGCAGACTTCACACCATCATTAGTACCACAGGTCTGCTGTTGACCTGATATCATTTATAATAATTAGGAAACCATTCAAAGGTGCAATAGAGTGGCCTGACCCTGAAACATATGAGCTGCAGTTTCTAACTTTATACCAAGATACAGGGTTTTAATTAGGTGACGGGCTGTGTTCAGAGCTACCACAGTGAAGAAAACTGCATGCAGATACAAAAGACTTGGGACTCTTTTATTTTCACATAATAGAGCTGTCTTGTGCCTCAACAGGAGCTGAGAGATAATGGTGAGCTGCAGTCAGTGCTCAGAGGAGAGAACTAGAAGAGAGGAGGAGGGAACAAAGTTACGCTGAAGGTCTCTGCAGCCACGATCAGAGATGCATCCTAGAGGTCACTGGGGGAAGACCCCATACTAATCCAGCCAGTTTCTTTCTGTTTGGTAATGAGATGAACCAAGATGCAATGTTATTGTGCAAGATTTACCTATGAATTGAGAAACGATTGCTGCAAATCTAATAAAGCCATTGATTCTATTATGAGTACAAGCTTGTTGACTTTTTGGCACTTTTACTTAAACTCTCTTAAACTGTAAACCTTACAAAAAAAACATCGTCAATTTATATTTAAATAACTTTATTCATTAGTAAATATGGGCTCATGTGTATATGCCTGCACCACACTCCAGAATAATTGATACAGGAGCATGTGTGTTACATCACCTTTCCTTTTAAAAGCACTTGACAGGCCAGGCGCCATGACAAACCTTGACTTTACACTGAATCTCTGGATGGTTTAATTGTTCTTTGGTCTAAGGTATATTTATTTTTCTAAATTTCAGACTTGTCAGACTTCAAGCACTTAGCTGCATCAGTCTGTTTCAGCAAATTCTGTGCTGTTTTTGAACGTTGTTGACATGGCGTTCACTGTGCGTGATGGCTCATCTTGCTGTTGTGGCTACAGTGATAAACAGTGTTTACTGACGACGGTTTCTCAAAATATTCTCAAGTCTGTATGGAGATATGCATTATACAAGCGTGCAGGTTTTAATGCGTTTCTGCCTGGGGTTTGAGCTTTCAGCCTAGCCCTTCATACGAGCTCATGAAGGACTAGGTATTTCCTTGAGTTCCTTTTATGCTTAAGCATCGCCTGTATGAAGGTAACATACATACTAATGCCATACTAACGCTCATACATACTAATGCCTAATACTAACAAACTGCGAAGAACCCAGTCCGTTTCATGTGGGTTGCCTAGATCAGACCATATGGAATTCAACAAGCCATCAGGATTTAGCTTGCCTTCACTTCTCAAGAGGGGGGAGGGTATTGGAATAACCAACAACTTCAGAGCTACAGTACTGTGCAAAAGTTGTAGGTTTTTGGGATTGTTATTATATTTTAAATATTTTTTTTACAGATAGTAAGTTTTTAGCAGCAAAACAATAAAAATATTCAAACAGTATTAATATAGTGAGAAAAGCTTTACATGTCAGTGTGTTTGTTTAACCCTTTCCAAGCTTCTCCTTGTGGAAACAACCCAGTATTATTTACAGTTCTTATCTAATACCTGCTTTGACTGCTCAGTAATTCATTAAGCTAAATCAAGATTACTGCTGAAGGAACTGAATACATTCATACAATGTCTGGGGCATCCAGGAGAAATCTGGAACTACACTTTGTTCTTCAAACTGGAGCTCAAAATATGATCTACTTCTTTCAGAATAAGACATTTGTATTTTTTTTATAATGGAGTTCCTACTGGTAAAAATACACTTATTGATAAGATAAAGACTTTTAAACAGGCAGCTTCAGATGTTTGCACAGTAGTGCACCTCTTGTAGCAGGTACGTTGTGGCGGCATCATTTAAGATAAAATGGCAAAACTCTAACAAACAGCTGTCGAATAACGAGCCGACTTCAGCCTTGTGTGTCTGTCCACTTTTCCAACCTGGCTCAGTACACCATAGTACTGGCAATAAAACTTCTACAACAGAGATCAATACAAATTGTCCATAGCAAAATGAAAACGAAAAAAAAATTGTGTTTCTTTGGCCATTTAGCACTTAGCTAAAGTAAAAATGTAATAATAAAACTTTGTAATAAAATTTACTTCAGCTGGATCAGTTTTGCTCCCAAGGAGTGGGCCAAAGTACCTGGGACAAGTGCAGAGATCTCAGCGAGAGACCCCTTAATTGTCCTATCACCTTTTAAGGAAGACTTTGAGTTTTAAAACCGCGCCTATCCTAATTTGCAGGCATCAATTTCAGAGTTAGTGTAGTTTTCCAAAAAGCAATAAAGTTGATAAGATGAAACATTAAACTTCATTAAACATTTTCTATTGTACTTTTACAAATTACCACTGTTTAACCTATGGACTTCCCAAACGGTCCCAACTTTTTTTTTTGGTTTTGACTTTTGTAACTTGGTGTTTTGAAAAAAAGCCTCGCAGTGGAGTGTTCTTAACACTACATAAAGGGTATGTGTGTGTAAGTATGTGTGTGTGCATGTATGTGTGGAGTCACAAAAAAGCCTGATGTCCCTCAGTATGCATCTGGCGCACCCGCACTGCAAGCTACTGTGATCAGATGTGACCGCCGCTCCATCCTCTCCTGCTCGAATTGCAGTTGGATGTGCCCCCATTATTACGAATAAACAAATCATAAATATTTATCAACAGGCGGTTGTGAGGTCTGCGCTCGCCTTGTCTGGCTCTGAGCCGGGAGGACAGAGCAGCCATTAGCCCCCTGCTCTTCCACGCACACTCACACCTGTGGCTTTATGGGTAATTACTGCACTCCCACTGACGGGCCAGCTGTGCTGAAGAGGAAACTGAGCGCTGCCGTACACTGTACGTTCAAATATTCACTCGTTTTTCTCATGTGCATAGACATGCGCTTGCTTCTGGTTTATTATCCACAGTAAAGCTCCAGTAAGATCTTTCTCTCACACATACACGCACACGCAAACAGCTGATTCGCTACAGGCTGCTTTAGAGTATTGCCCAAAGCACCACATGCAGATTTTACTCTCTTTTCTCATCAATATTCAAATACATTTTAATGTGATCCACAAGCATTAGTGCTGTCTCACAGGGAGGCCGTTCTCACTTTAATGACCGTCTTATTCAAATGTGGATGCTGTCTGTGACGATCTGGTGTATAATTGACATCTGAAAGGAGTACAATACTATATAATACTTTAATATTAAAGTATATAATATATAATGTTGGGTTTACTCGTTTGGGTAAGTGATTACTCATTTGGTATATTCCGTCCTGTAATGGCCTCCAAACGTTTTAAGTAAATTGTAAAGTGTATTTAGGAATAAATATGAAATATATCATATGTCCTATATAGCAGTTTAAAAAATGATGCACTATTTGTAGATAGCATGTTCACTGCATTTAAGTGCATTGCATGCATATACTTGCTAGCTCCTGGTGGAGTTTTACACAGCTAAAACTAGGTGAAGGTGGTGTTACAGTTTACCTGTACACAGGTAGGTGAAGGTAGTGTGACAGTTTACCTGTACACAGGTAGGTGAAGGTAGTGTGACAGTTTACCTGTACACAGGTAGGTGAAGGTAGTGTTACAGTTTACCTGTACAGAGGTAGGTGAAGGTAGTGTGACAGTTTACCTGTACACAGGTAGGTGAAGGTAGTGTGACAGTTTACCTGTACACAGGTAGGTGAAGGTAGTGTTACAGTTTACCTGTACACAGGTAGGTGAAGGTAGTGTTACAGTTTACCTTTACACAGGTAGGTGAAGGTAGTGTTACAGTTTACCTGTGCACAGGTAGGTGAAGGTAGTGTTACAGTTTACCTTTACACAGGTAGGTGAAGGTAGTGTTACAGTTTACCTGTACACAGGTAGGTGAAGGTAGTGTTACTGTTTACCTGTACACAGGTAGGTAAAGGTAGTGTTACAGTTCACCTGTACACAGGTAGGTGAAGGTAGTGTTACAGTTTGCCTGTACACAGGTAGGTGAAGGTAGTGTTACTGTTTACCTTTTCATAGGTAGGTGAATGTAGTGTTACAGTTTGCCTGTACACAGGTAGGTGAAGGTAGTGTTACAGTTAACCTATACACAGGTAGGTGAAGGTAGTGTTACAGTTTGCCTGTACACAGGTAGGTGAGAGTAGTGTTAGGACTCTTATTAGTTTAGTGTAGGAGGTTTAGCCAGGTGGGGAACTGAACTGGAGGGCAGCACAGTACACTATACCAACCACATTGGTCATTGTTGAACACTCTTTTTCGTTGCCTTACAAAAGTCTGGGGTTGCTTCTGCAGTATACTCTATGTCATTGTCTATCTGCACTGTGGAGCTCTATTAAAGTGAGCTGCCAATCTAACTCGCTGCCTTGTATGTATTAATAATTTGATTAAGTAGGAATCAAATTATCAATAAATAAAAGGAAGCCTGTTATATTGGCAGCATGACATGCCCCATGCCTTAATACTACCTCTGACATACCTGCTACACTTTGGGTCATAATTATTTTTTTTTATTTGCTGTAATCTTCCTAGGGTTCAGTAGATCTTTGTCTAATCTCTCCATAAGATGTTGCTCCAGGACTGTACAGTCTTTCTTTTGGTCATTTTCGCCTACATCATATGCTAAACCCTCTGTATTTACTCTGGTTGCTAACTCCAGAGTCATGCCCTGTGTAGGCTGCTCTCAAGAATTACATCAAACCACTTTGAGTTGCTTCATCTTAATTGTTGAGTTATGCAGATGTTTAGAAAGAGCCAATGACCCAAATAAACACCCAGCAACACAATAAAAGGTCATTGTATTTTCATGCCGTATTTCATTGATGAAAGCACAACAGTCATTATGTATTGTCTTTAGAGGGCGCTGTAGCTCACGGTCAAGTGGAGGCCTGTGGGATCTTTCTGGGTTACTTTATTATTGCGCTGTATCATAGATAATTAACATGCTTCAAAAAGCATTGCTCTTAATGAATAATCAATATGTCACTGTGTGCTCCAAATTAAAAAAAGTTATCAAGTTCGCTTATTCAGTACGAGACAGAAAGCATAACTACGTTTGAGGCGAGGAACTTGTTCATGTTTTTCTGTTTTTTTTTTCTTCTCCCCTACATCCCTCCTCCCCTCCCACACACAAACACACACACACACACACACACACACACACACACACACACACACACACACACACACACACACACACACACACAAACACACACACAGACCTTTGCTAATGAGGGCCCGGTGTTGTTTTCTGTATGTATACGAAGCCGCCTCTAACGCTCGCTGCTTGATATGCGTTCACCTCCCCAGCTCTAAAAATCCCAGTGTCAATCTATTCCTCTCCCCTCTAGCGTTTTAGCATTCCACATGGAGGCCGGTGTAACTTTCCCTATGCTTTTTTTTCCCTTCCCCTCTTCCTTTCATTCTCACTCACCCTCTTGACTCAAGGGGTGGAGGATTATTAAGATGCATTGCAAATGATCACAGCTCGAGTGTTTGAAGTGAGCGCATCTCATGGTTGCCGAGGCCAGATCTGGGGGACAAGGGGGCCTGCTTTTTTGGGAAAGGAGGGAGGCGATGGAGGGATGGAGAAGTGGGCCGAGAGCAGATTGCAATAACCTTGCTCTGTCTTTGCTCTCAGCTCCTTCAGTGGGCCTCGTTAAGGCGAATGTGAGATGAAATGTGGTTTAATATTCTTCAGTCGGAGAAGTAATAAGCAGCCAGTCAATGGTGCACGCAGAGATGGAGAGCTCCTCGGCGAGCATCTATTCCTCTCGTCCTTCTCTCTTCTCTTTCGCCTCTCTCGTCTCTCTCTTCCGTTCTCCAATATCCATCATTCAGCACTCTTGATCACAGCTTCGGAAGCGACAGTTACACATGCATATTTGATGGCAGCTCTTTCTCCATCTGCTGTCCATCTTCCTCTGTCTTCCTTTCCCTGCCCCCCCACCCCCTCTAAGGAATATCTGACCTTGCTCAGTTGCAGCCTGGGTCATATGTACATGAAATAATAGAAGGAATATGAAGGAAGAACTCATCAGAGACGGTCTGGATCAATGCATGCCTTCTTCTGGACTGCAGAAAAATGTAAAGCACTTTGTACGGCTTCATCTCCTCAGCTGCACTAACTGCACCTCCCTTTCATTTCTCCTACAAGGAACCTGCGTAATCATAATTAGATCAATACTAACGTCTAATTTTCAGTGGTGTACTTGTGCCGAGGAAGAACAGAAGCCACAAGTGCGCTTCATCAATAAAAGCATCGAGGTCAGCAGAATAGTAGTGGCGTAGCTGGCCGTGTAATGAGAGCTGAGCACGCCGGTCAGAAGTGCAGCAGCTTTGAAGTTGAAAGGCCAGAGAAGCAGGAGGATCCAAGCGAAACATACACAAGCTCTCAGTGTATAATGACACCCGACTCCAAGAAGACCCTTTTATGTCCCTGACGCACAAGAGGGCCCAGAGCGAATATCAGCGGAGGGGCTTGTTCCTCAATTTGTACCATTTGTACCATTTGTCTAAGTCGTACTTTGTTGGTCCATTTGTGAAAATAAATTTGACATTTCTTCTGAAGAAAGACATTTTCATTTAAGACTTTGCTTCATGCGCCATGCCTATGTGACTTTCTTCCCCATTCACATTGTTTTAGAATGTAGAACTATTTGGCTTTTGTGTTTGAACATTTGACCTCTACACTAGGGGGCAGTGAACACACTTGCCCAGAGCTGTGGGCAGCCCTATCTACAGTACCTGGGCAGCAGTTGGGGGTTTGGTGCCTTGCTCAAGGACACTTTAGTCTTGTCAGTTCAGGGGGTTGATCAAAAGCCTCCTCATTCACAGTGATCAGTGATGTTCTCCTTTACAGTGATCAATAATGTTCTCATTCACAGTGATCAGTAAGGATTTTCCTTTACAGTGATCAGTAAGGATTTTCCTTTACAGTGATCAGTAATGATTTTTCTTAACAGTCATCAATAATGTTCTTATTCACAGTGATCAGTAAGGATTTTCCTTTACAGTGATCAGTAATGATTTTCCTTTACAGTGATCAGTAATGATTTTCCTTTACAGTGATCAGCAATGTTCGCCTTTACAGTGATCAATAATGTTCTTATTCACAGTGATCAGTAATGATTTTCCTTTACAGTGATCAGTAAGAATTTTCCTTTACAGTGATCAGTAAAGATTTTCCTTTAAAGTGATCAGTAATGTTCTCCTCGTTTACAGTGATCAGTAATGATTTTCCTTTACAGTGATCAGTAAAGATTTTCGTTTACAGTGATCAGTAATGTTCTGCTTTACAGTGATCAGTAATGTTCTCCTCGTTTACAGTGATCAGTAATGTTCTCCTCGTTTACAGTGATCAATAATGTTCTGATTTACAGTGATCAGTAATGTTCTCCTTGTTTACAGTGATCAGTAATGTTTTTTACAGTGACCAGTAATGATTTTTTTAGTGATCAATAATGTTCTGCTTTACAGTGATTAATAATGTTCTCATTCACAGTGATCAATAATGTTCTGCTTTACAGTGATCAGTGATGTTCTCATTTACAGTTATCAGTAATGAGTTTCCTTTACAGTGATCAGTAATGTTCTCATTTACAGTGATTAGTAATGATTTTCCTTTACAGTGATCAGTAATATTGTTCTTGTTTACAGTGATCAGTAATGAGTTTCCTTTACAGTGATCAGTAATGTTCTCATTTACAGTGATCAGTAATGACTTTCCTTTACAGTGATCAGTAATGATTTTCCTTTACAGTGATCAGTAATATTGTTCTTGTTTACAGTGATCAGTAATGAGTTTCCTTTACAGTGATCAGTAATGTTCTCATTTACAGTGATCAGTAATGACTTTCCTTTACAGTGATCAGTAATGTTCTCTTTTACAGTGATCTGTAATAACTTTCCTTTACAGTGATCAGTAATGATTTTCCTTTACCGTGATCAGTAATATTGTTCTTGTTTACAGTGATCAGTACTATTGTTGTAATATTGTTGCTCATTACAGTGATCAGTAATGAGTTTCCTTTACAGTGATCAGTAATGTTCTCATTTACAATGCTCAGTAATGACTTTCCTTTATAGTGATCAGTAATGTTCTCTTTTACAGTGATTAGTAATGACTTTCCTTTACAGTGATCAGTAATGATTTTCCTTTACAGTGATCAGTAATATTGTTCTTGTTTACAGTGATCAGTAATATTGTTCTTGTTTACAGTGATCAGTAATGAGTTTCCTTTACAGTGATCAGTAATGTTCTCATTTACAATGATCAGTAATGACTTTCCTTTACAGTGATCAGTAATGTTCTCTTTTACAGTGATTAGTAATGACTTTCCTTTACAGTGATCAGTAATGATTTTCCTTTACAGTGATCAGTAATATTGTTCTTGTTTACAGTGATCAGTAATGTTCTTCTTGTTTACAGTGATCTGTAATGTTCTCCTTGTTTACAGTGATCAGTAATATTCTCCTTGTTTACAGTGATCAGTAATGTTCTCCTTGTTTACAGTGATCAGTAATATTGTTCTTGTTTACAGTGATCAGTAATGTTCTCCTTGTTTACAGTGATCAGTAGTGTTCTTCTTGTTTACAGTGATCAGTAATGTTCTCCTTGTTTACAGTGATCAGTAATATTGTTCTTGTTTACAGTGATCAGTAATATTGTTCTTGTTTACAGTGATCAGTAGTGTTCTTCTTGTTTACAGTGATCTGTAATGTTCTCCTTGTTTACAGTGATCAGTAATATTCTCTTTCTTTACAGTGATCAGTAATATGCTCCTTGTTTACAGTGATCAGTAATGTTCTCCTTGTTTACAGTGATCAGTAATATTGTTCTTGTTTACAGTGATCAGTAATGTTCTCCTTGTTTACAGTGATCAGTAATATTCTCCTTGTTTACAGTGATCAGTAATGTTCTCCTTGTTTACAGTGATCAGTAATATTGTTCTTGTTTACAGTGATCAGTAATGAGTTTCCTTTACAGTGATCAGTATTGTTCTCATTTACAGTGATCAGTAATGAGTTTTCTTTACAGTGATCAGTAATGTTCTCCTTGTTTACAGTGATCAGTAATGTTCTTCTTGTTTACAGTGATCAGTAATGTTCTCCTTGTTTACAGTGATCAGTAATATTGTTCTTGTTTACAGTGATCAGTAGTGTTCTTCTTGTTTACAGTGATCTGTAATGTTCTTCTTGTTTACAGTGATCAGTAATATTCTCTTTGTTTACAGTGATCAGTAATGTTCTCCTCGTTTACAGTGATCAGTAATGTTCTTCTTGTTTACAGTGATCAGTAATGTTCTCCTCGTTTACAGTGATCAGTAATGTTCTTCTTGTTTACAGTGATCAGTAATATTCTCCTTGTTTACAGTGATCAGTAATGTTCTTCTTGTTTACAGTGATCAGTAATGTTCTTCTTGTTTACAGTGATCAGTAATATTCTCCTTGTTTACAGTGATCAGTAATGTTCTTCTTGTTTACAGTGATCTGTAATGTTCTCCTTGTTTACAGTGATCAGTAATATTCTCCTTGTTTACAGTGATCAGTAATGTTCTTCTCGTTTACAGTGATCAGTAATATTCTCCTTGTTTACAGTGATCAGTAATGTTCTCCTCGTTTACAGTGATCAGTAATGTTCTCCTTGTTTACAGTGATCAGTAATATTGTTCTTGTTTACAGTGATCAGTAATGTTCTCCTTGTTTACAGTGATCAGTAATATTCTCCTTGTTTACAGTGATCAGTAATGTTCTCCTTGTTTACAGTGATCAGTAATGTTCTTGTTTACAGTGATCAGTAATATTGTTCTTGTTTACAGTGATCAGTAATGTTCTTCTTGTTTACAGTGTTCAGTAATATTGTTCTTGTTTACAGTGATCAGTAATGTTCTTCTTGTTTACAGAGTTCAGTAATATTGTTCTTGTTTACAGTGATCAGTAATGTTCTTCTTGTTTACAGAGTTCAGTAATATTGTTCTTGTTTACAGTGATCAGTAATGTTCTTCTTGTTTACACTGATCAGTAATATTGTTCTTGTTTACAGTGATCAGTAATGTTCTTCTTGTTTACAGTGTTCAGTAATATTGTTCTTGTTTACAGTGATCAGTAATATTGTTCTTGTTTACAGTGATCAGTAATGTTCTCCTTGTTTACAGTGATCAGTAATGTTCTTCTTGTTTACAGTGTTCAGTAATGTTCTTCTTGTTTACAGTGATCAGTAATATTGTTCTTGTTTACAGTGATCAGTAATGTTCTTCTTGTTTACAGTGTTCAGTAATATTGTTCTTGTTTACAGTGATCAGTAATGTTCTCCTTGTTTACAGTGATCAGTAATGTTCTTCTTGTTTACAGTGATCAGTAATATTGTTCTTGTTTACAGTGATCAGTAATGTTCTTCTTGTTTACAGTGTTCAGTAATATTGTTCTTGTTTACAGTGATCAGTAATATTGCTCTTGTTTACAGAGTTCAGTAATATTGTTCTTGTTTACAGTGATCAGTAATGTTCTTCTTGTTTACACTGATCAGTAATATTGTTCTTGTTTACAGTGATCAGTAATGTTCTTCTTGTTTACAGTGTTCAGTAATATTGTTCTTGTTTACAGTGATCAGTAATATTGTTCTTGTTTACAGTGTTCAGTAATATTGTTCTTGTTTACAGTGATCAGTAATGTTCTCCTTGTTTACAGTGATCAGTAATATTCTCCTTGTTTACAGTGATCAGTAATGTTCTTCTTGTTTACAGGGTTCAGTAATATTGTTCTTGTTTACAGTGTTCAGTAATATTGTTCTTGTTTACAGTGATCAGTAATATTGCTCTTGTTTACAGAGTTCAGTAATATTGTTCTTGTTTACAGTGATCAGTAATGTTCTTCTTGTTTACACTGATCAGTAATATTGTTCTTGTTTACAGTGATCAGTAATGTTCTTCTTGTTTACAGTGTTCAGTAATATTGTTCTTGTTTACAGTGATCAGTAATATTGTTCTTGTTTACAGTGTTCAGTAATATTGTTCTTGTTTACAGTGATCAGTAATGTTCTCCTTGTTTACAGTGATCAGTAATATTCTCCTTGTTTACAGTGATCAGTAATGTTCTTCTTGTTTACAGGGTTCAGTAATATTGTTCTTGTTTACAGTGATCAGTAATGTTCTTCTTGTTTACAGGGTTCAGTAATATTGTTCTTGTTTACAGTGATCAGTAATGTTCTTCTTGTTTACAGTGTTCAGTAATATTGTTCTTGTTTACAGTGATCAGTAATGTTCTTCTTGTTTACAGTGTTCAGTAATATTGTTCTTGTTTACAGTGATCAGTAATGTTCTCCTCATTTACATTGTTCTAAAATGTCTCACAGCCCATCCCAGAATATAAACCAGTAAGTCAAGATAATGCTGCGTCCACAATCGCCTACTTAGTCAGTATGTACTAGACTGGACCCAGTGGTCACTGCTGGACCGGTAAAGCAGTCGAGTTCTTTCGTATATGTGGAGCTCTACCTCGGAGAACACAAACAAGACATATATTTATTTATTCATTAATTATTTATTTATTTATGTTTTACTTCAGAAGAAACCTAAATAGGGCTAACATCTGTAGCAGCAGTTCTCTAGATGCAGCTGCATCCCTGCTTTCCACCATTTATTTTCTTCAGCTTCAACCCTCTGTTCTCGCCTACTGTGTGGTATAGAAGTAGGTGACTTTGGATGCAGCTATGGTGTCACTGATGCAGAGCACTTATTAAATTTTATGAAGCACCAAATGCTATGTAGAGCCCCTTGTGTACAGTCTTAAGCCGGCTACATGTGAGAGAGTGAGTTGGTGAGCAAGTCAGTGAGTGACAAGTCAGCTCCAAATAGTGGTTTGCATCAGAAAAGGTGCAGCGTTGATAATTGGTGGCAGAACTGATTCACAGACTGTTGATAAGTGCACCCTGTATTTCTTCATGTGACTGTGGAAATCATATCTTGATCCATTCCAAGATCTTCAGTTTGTCATCAGGTTAATTAAAAAAAACTATTGTAAGCATTAATTTCTTTAATTAAGAAGGTACATTAGTGTTTTATAATTACATTGTATATTATGGGCTTTTGATTGGCTGCTTGACTCTTTAAACCTGGAGGTAAATTGAATTGCTTTATAGGCACAATAATAAAAATGTAACTGTAGATCATGAGTATATTCTGTTTTTGAGGACTAATATTCTGTTAAAGGTTACTCTTAATAGACATTGATTCGCTGTGTCTGAAAAAGAACCCTTTAACACACTTCCTTTCCTTCTCTTGTGCTTGGTATGCTGAAAGAGTTACCCCCCTAAACCACTGAGATAACCTCAATCGAATCTTCTTTCTTTTTTTGCCCCACTTTCTTGCTTCTCAGAGGATATTGGAATTGCCTTGCAAATGGGGGAGGGAGGGTCTAAATTGAACATGTAGCCTATTTCTTAACACCTGTTTTGGAGTAATGAAACCGGCTATGTTTGACTGGAAGGCTTAAAAGCAGATCAGGGCTGTTTTCTTTTTCCTCTGTCAAATTGAACTGGCGTGGAGCCCATAATCTCTTCTTTGTTTTTCTTTTTTCACCTCAAATTCTTAGCATTTGATGCAACTGGGTGAGGGACGTGCAGCACCACTAGGTGGCGCCAAAGATTGATAGATATCTTTGGCTGCAATACCACTTACGACCTGCAGGGGGTAGTGATTACTAACAGTCAGTAGATCAAATCACATCCAATGATGTTCTGCATGCTACCCAGGAGATAGGTAGAAGGAGTAGGGCCAATGCATCACAATAAACAATAATGATAATGAGGCTGGACATTTCATGTATAATAGAGTTTTGATTATCCCAGTAAACATCCAAAATAAAATTGAAATTGATGATGAAACTAGAAGTTTTGGAACTACATACACAATATGGCCAAATGTCTGTGGACACTTGACTACTACATCTATATGAGCTTGTTGGAGAACTCATTCCAAAGCTACGGGCATTGGCAAGGTCAGGGACTGGTGTTGGATAAGAAGGCCTGTGTTCAGTGGGGCTGTGTTTAAACCACTGGAGTTCCTCCACATCAAACTATTCAAACAAGGCCATTATGGAGCTCGCTTTGTGCCCAGTAAAGGGTCTTCTCCAAACTGCTACAAAGTTAAAAAACATAACTGTGTAAAATGTGTTTATATGCTTTGGCGTTAACATAACCCTTCACTGGAGCAAGTCCCCTGCTCCAGAACATTATCCCTCGCTCCAGCGAATGTTACTGTTGAGACTATACATTCCAGTAGGTATTCATCCATCACACTGCCACATAGTGAAGCATTATTCATCACGCCAGTGAACACGTTTCCAGAGTCTGCTCCACAGTCCAGTGGTGGCCAACACTTGGCTTTGCACATAGTGACCCTAAGCTTGTGTGCAGCTGCTCGGTCATGGAAACCCATTTCATGAAGATCCCGATGCACAGTTATTGTGCTGATGTTGCTTCCTGAGGCAGTTTGGAAATAGTTAGTGATGCAAAAGAGCATAGGTGATTTATATGTGTTATGCCCTGCGGTACTTTGTGGCCCAACTTTGTCAATTGAGCTGTTGTTGCTCCTGCACGCTTCCATTTCACATTAATAGCTGTTTCAGCTGACTGGGGCAGATCTCACAGAAATATTATGAACTGACTTGTGATGAAGGTGGTCTCCTGTGCTGGAGCCATGTCTAAAGTCAGTAAGAAAAAGATTTCACTAGCAAAAGAGCCACCCTGAATAATTGGAAGGGGTGTCCACAGACTTTTGGCTGGCATCCATCCATCCATCCATAATTCCTAGTTATTAATGATTGCTTTTCTTTTCTCTATAACCATCCATCGGAGTCACAGAGAGCTGGAGCCAATCCCAGCGTCATCGGGTGAAGGCAGGGCACACGGACATGGACAGGTCGCCAGTCTAACGCAATGTTAATATACATTTATGCACATGCTCACACCTATGTGCAAAGTTGAGTGATCGATAAACCTAACATGCATGTTATACTGCATGTGTTTGAACTGTGGGAGAAAACCGGAGTACCTGTAGGAAACCCACTCAAGCATGGGGAGGACATGCAAACTCCACACAGAACAGCCCAAACTGGGAATAGAACCCATATCGTCTTGCTGAGAGGCGACAGCGCTAACCACTGCACCACCATGCGGCCCTTTTCTCTATGACTGCATGTGATTTCTAATGTTTTGTCAGTAAGTCGCTACTCTCGATTCTGTTATTCTCTTTGATTGGACATCACTAGATTCAATATTAACTTAATAAGGTACTGAGCAATCCAAGCTGGCATTAGGTAAGAACTGTAAATAATACTTGTTTCCACAAGGAGAAGCTTGGAAAGGGTTAAATAAACACACACACTGGCATATGTGAAAGCACTACTTACTGTATTAATACTATTATACTGAATATTTAAAAAATAAAGTGTGTTCTCAGCAAATAAAAGCTTCCTGTCTGTAAAAATTGCATTTAAAATATAATAATGTGCTTAAATGCCTAAAACCTTTTTACAGTACTATAATTTTAAGTAATAGAAAAATGTGCATTAACATAACTTGTGATAATTATAGACCCAAAACAATTAGTTTTTAACTTTGATATGCCTTATAGTGCTTTAATCATGAACCATAGATATACATACATAGATGCTGTGTTAGGTTCAGCCAGGCATGTCAACAGTGCTGCCAGGTTGAGCCAGTCTGTATTACTGATGCCTTTCAGTAACATTGCTTCGTAAGAGCAGCAGTGTAAGAAAGACATTGTCCCATTATGCCATTGCAAGAGCACAGCACTCAGAAAGTGAGAGAGGATTATATGATGGAGACACGGCAGAGATAGGCAGTTTGTGTGATGTTTTTGTGTATATTTGACTGTGTGGTTGATGCTGGAGATGCTTGTAGATGTGCCAGCATAAAGTATTTTCCATCATGATCCTGCTTCATAGACTGCGACTCAACAAGTTGCAAATGTTAATCTGAAAGAGGAATGAATTAGTAAAAAGAGAGAACCACGGCAACACGAGATAGAACAGCATGAAATCACTTGTAGAAGTAACAAATGAAAGAAGACGACAGGAAAAATAGACTACAAACAAAAATAGACTATTGATGAGTAAGCCAGACGCTTGAGAGCCTTGTTTCCAATTTTCAACTCATAATGTCGTCTTCTAGAATTCCAGAATAATGATGTTATCTGATTGAACTCAATAAAAGATCCAGGGTCACAGATAACCTGGTTTGAAATTAGCATTCAGCAGGCTTGCTTAGTGACTTGCAAAAGGGGGGTTTAAGGCTTCTGTCTCACAAATGCTGTCTTCTGTATGCTACATCACAATGTCAATAGCAAGTGCTTTGCAATCTGCAGTTGATGTGATATTTTCGAGATTTTTGTTTTATTTCCATGTTTCATGGTTTGTTTTTTATGGCCATTTTTATGGGCCTGATACATGAGTGTGCTTGTGCTTTGCAGAGCCAAGATGACTGTGTTTTTGTATTTTTCTTCATTATGTTGTGAAAAGAAAAGACTACCCAAACAAATTTCATTTTTAAGATTACAGGCAGCTTGAATTTGAATGTAAAATGTTTATATTTCTGAGGAATGCCAAGAAGAATCACCTGACAAGTTTCTGTCCAACAAACAGCACACATGTATCAACAACCTTACCAGCCTGTATTTCCAAAAGTATCCAGATACCTCCTCCATTATATATGTGGACAAAAGAACACTGCGTGTCAAAACGTTTGGCTGGTAGTGTACTAAACCATTTGACTGGTAGTGTACTAAAAAATTTGGCTGGTAGTGATCTAAAACGTTTAGCTGGTAGTAATCTAAAACGTTTGGCTGGTAGTGATCTAAAACGTTTGACTGGTAGTGTACTAAAAAAATTGGCTGATATTGTACTAAAACGTTTGACTGGTAGTGTACTAAAACGTTTGGCTGGTAGTGTACTAAAACGTTTGGCTGGTAGTGTACTAAAACGTTTGGCTGGTAGTGTACTAAAACGTTTGGCTAGTAGTGATCTAAAACGTTTGACTGGTAGTGTACTAAAAATTTGGCTGGTAGTGATCTAAAACGTTTGGCTGGTAGTGTTCTAAAACGTTTGGCTGGTAGTGATCTAAAACGTTTGGCTGGTAGTGATCTAAAACGTTTGGCTGGTAGTGATCTAAAATGTTTGGCTGGTAGTGTACTAAAAAAATTGGCTGGTAGTGTACTAAAACGTTTGGCTGGTAGTGTACTAAAACGTTTGGCTGGTGGTGATCTAAAACGTTTGACTGGTAGTGTACTAAAAAAATTGGCTGGTAGTGTACTAAAACGGTTGGCTTGTAGTGATCTAGAACGTTTGACTGGTAGTGATCTGAAACGTTTGGCTGGTAGTGTACTAAAATGTTTGACTGGTAGTGATCTAAAACGTTTGGCTGGTAGTGTACTAAAACATTTGGCTGGTTGTTTACTAAAACGTTTGACTGGTAGTCTACTAAAACGTTTGGCTGGTAGTGATCTAAAACGTTTGGCTGGTAGTTTACTAAAACGTTTGGCTGGTAGTTTACTAAAACATTTGGCTGGTAGTGATCTAAAATGTTTGACTGGTAGTGATCTAAAACGTTTGACTGGTAGTGATCTAAAATGCTTGACTGGTAGTGATCTAAAATGTTTGGCTGGTAGTGTACTAAAACGTTTGGCTGGTAGTGTACTAAAACATTTGGCTGGTAGTGATCTAAAATGTTTGACTGGTAGTGATCTAAAACGTTTGACTGGTAGTGATCTAAAATGCTTGACTGGTAGTGATCTAAAACGTTTGGCTGGTAGTGTACTAAAACGTTTGACTGGTAGTGTACTAAAATGTTTGACTGGTAGTGTACTAAAACATTTGGCTGGTAGTGATCTAAAATGTTTGGCCGGTAGTGATCTAAAACGTTTGGCTGGTAGTGATCTAAAACGTTTGGCTGGTAGTGTACTAAAATGTTCGATTGGTATTGATCCAAAACGTTTGGCTGGTATTGTACTAAAACGTTTGGCTGATAGTGATCTAAAATGTTTGACTGGTAGTGTACTAAAACGTTTGGCTGGTAGTGTACTAAAACGTTTGACTGGTAGTGTACTGAAACGTTTGGCTGGTAGTGTACTAAAACATTTGACTGGTAGTGATCTAAAACGTTTGGCTTGTAGTGTTCTAAAACGTTTGACTGGTAGTGTACTAAAACGTTTGGCTGGTAGTGATCTAAAACGTTTGGCTTGTAGTGTACTAAAACGTTTGGCTGGTAGTGTACTAAAACATTTTGCTGGTAGTGATCTAAAACGTTTGGCTGGTAGTGTACTAAAACATTTTGCTGGTAGTGATCTAAAATGTTTGACTAGTAGAGTACTTAAACATTTGACTGGTAGTGTACTAAAACGTTTGGCTGGTAGTGTACTAAAACATTTTGCTGGTAGTGATCTAAAATGTTTGACTGGTAGAGTACTTAAACATTGCCATTTCATTGTAAGCAAATGGAGCCTAATTTTTTTCCAAGTAGTTTTTGGGCATTTCTATTGGTTCATAACACATTGTAAAAAGCAGGTGTCATATTCCTTTGATGTAGAAACATAAATAGAGAGACAAGATTTTTTCTATATTTTCTTTTAAATAAATAATCTACATTCAGAATTCTAGGCCTAATGCCTGTTTGGCAACCTGGCTTGTAGTGTAGACCGAAATATGCTAGTAACAGTACCGATCAAACTTACATAGTTTCACAGTTTCTGTTGTAGTAAGGAAGGTCAAGGAGGTTAATTCACAAAGTTTGTACATTTTTACCTGAATTAATTCGCTTTTTTCGCCTCCCAGCTTAACTCCTGGCTTAAACTTTGTTTGATGGGAATTATTGACTGATGTGAGCAGGTGGATTGGTTTCTTCCCCACAACACCAAAAGATTTGTTTGAGAAAGTTCAGGCTGAATAAGCAAGCACAAAATCCCAAGCACCAAAAAAAAGCTTATTTTGTCAGTTCTCTCAAGCGTATCTTCAAACTTTCTCCTTAACAAACTTTCTCAGGATACAATTTTATACATCTTACATACATAGGTTTTGGATTGAGATTAGAATCTCTTTGTCTGATCTGTATAGTACAATAGAATTTAGAACTATTTGCCACTTGTGTTTGCAAACAGCGGAATTGGACCTCTGCATTTAACCCACCTGTGCAGTGAAACACCCACATATACATACACTAGTGAACGTACACACTAGGGGGCAGTAAGCACACATGCCCAGAGTGGTGGGCAGCCTTATCCACAGCACCTGGGGAACAGTTAAGAGTTAGGTGCCTTGCTCAAGAGCTTGCTCCTGTTGGCCTAGGGGATCTAAACGGCAACCTAACTAAATGTTTTGTGGTATCACTACAGGCTTTACATGGCCATAAGACTCTTTGTGGGTGTGGCCATGCAAAGTGTCTTTCTGAGCACTTCCTTTTTCTGGATAAAAAGCTTGTGCAATTAAAGAGCATAGTGAGCAACAGTGAGCAAATGGTGAGCAAAGCCCAGCTAGGGGATAGTGAAAGAGGTGGTGTGGCAGCCAGTGGTGAGGACAGTTGGATTGTGGCCATCACAGCAGTTGAGCTGTGTCTGACCTTGAATGGAAAAACACTCCAGGTGCTTGTAGACCTGCCAGTAGAGCATTGCCCTCTAGAACTACTTTGGCAAAGGATGAGCATGATGGTTTGGCATGCATATCCAACATTCAGGAACACTGCACAGAAGGAGTTGATGCTGGGGCACTTCCTAGGTGCTGAGAGGCTAAAAGAAGGCACTCACTGCACCAACCAACCTTCTAGCTTCAAAAAGTAAATGTGAGTAACACATGGTTCTGCATGGTGGAAGAGGCATGGAGGAGAGGGCATGCTGAATGACCCACAAGTGAGTGGCAGTAGAGCAACTGATGTTCTGGCATTGCAATGTCATGGGCATAGGTTGGCAGGGAAGTCAGGAAGAAGGGCTGCTGCCAACGACTTTGGGCCAAGTACAGCATCTACGTGTAACAGTGCACTGCCCTCTTTGAAACTTGCTCCTTGGTGTCACTGTTACATCCAAGTGTGCTTCCCAAACACAGAGAGTGGCACACACAGGCAGCACCCCTGCTGGCATCCTTGATGCGTGGAAGATAAAGGGAGGCTGTGAGGCTGTCGCTGTTGTTATGCTGGACTTGATGAGATGAGCTTTGAGAAGTTCCGGTGGTCTTAGGAAGGCCACAGTGCTCTATTGTCTCTCCAATTTGGCGTGCCTATACAGATGACGTTGACAGAGCTGCAGTCCAGGGTGGGGTGCAATGAGGAGCCACTGCAGCAAAAACAAGCCCCAGGAAGAGGTTCTGTTGCAGCTTTTCATATGTTGTGTAAGTAAGTCTAAGATGTATTATGTATTGTTTGTGCTTCATTGTGTTGGGTTATGGCATAATGTAATGCTATTTAATTTAATTTAGAACTATTTGTTACTTGTGTTTGCACACCAACATCCACATACACACATACGAGTCATCAGGGAGCACACTTGTCCAGAGTGGTGGGCAGCCCTATCAATGCCTCCCAGTGAGCAGTTGGGGGTTAGGGTTACCTTGCTCAAGGGCACTTCAGTGTTGTCCTATCATTTCAGGGGATAGAACCAGGGACCTTCCGATCACAAAGCAGGTTCCCCAACCTCTGGTGGTATTAGCATCTACCAGGAAGTGAAGTTAAATGGATATTGGTGGTCTTCCCTGCTATTCCTGCAGAGATTCAGTGGATGGTGTTTTTCCTCTTGCTGCATGTACAGTAACATTCACATGGCAAAATCCAGGAGTGTAGATAAGAAAGTAGCTGTGGTGCAGCTTCAGTAATTGCCAAAGTGCTCAACATTTTTTTTCTCTCAGCAGCAAGGCATTTAAAGTCCCGCCCTTTTATCAGGCCTGTGTGAATTCACAGCAGCCTGGCCTTTTATTGCACCTGCTTCCCACCTCTATTCACCCTCATTCAACTAAAAGCAAAATAATGTACCTGGCTTTCTCAGCTGCCCTCTTTGTCTAATATATAGTTAGGAGCCAAAATCGGAGACAGTCTATGAGAGAGGAAAATGGGCTTAAGTAATCTTAAGTAATATTTAAAGCGTGTTGTGAATAATCCTGTGTGACATGTCCCCCTGGCCCAGCGTACTTAACTTTCTAGCTTGTGCTGTCTGGATTGTAAATTTGATGGAATTTGAAGGGTCTATTTATGTCTTGTGTTAACAGACTTTATAGATGCATGTACATTTATTGTGCCACTTGTATCTAAGGCAGCCCGTACACACTAAAAAGAGATTTGTTTTCGTCATAATTAAATGCTTAATACGTAAACTCACTCTTTTAAAATGGTTGGATGTGAAATGCTCCACTGTAGAGAATCATTCACAGCTGAGGTGAGGGGATTTAATCCGTCTGAAGAGAATAATACTACACAAGCAGTGACACTTATTTGAAATAATTTTGCTTTTAGGCCTAAAATGTATCTTTTTAAAGGTGCCATTGAAAGAAACTGTATTCATGGTATCGTAGTTGAATAAGAAGAGTTTGGCACTAAAACTGTAGATACCGTAAACCTCAAACACGGTTGTTCCTCCTTTAAATATGTATCCTGCATCAGACAGCATCCCAAAATCCTGATCAGTTACGTAACTGTTACATAATGATGGATTATGTGTTGAAACTTATCTTTTCAGGCTGTCTGTCCTCATATTATTTAGTTAGCTATGTCAGCTATGCTAACTAAATAGTATCAGCACTTTTCATAGGGTCCAAACTGTCACTGGCCATGGTTGATGTTCATCTTTGAGCAGCATTGGCTTTCTGTTTGCCAGCTTTTTAATCGAATGATCTGTTCCACCTTAAATGCTGCAGTTTGTACAGATGCCAGAATGTAACTGCAGCACCATCAAAGCTGAAACAGAAAACAAGCTGGCGAATAGGAACTTCAGCTCACACATCTTTAACAGGATCCCGCACGACTTTAATTCAGAGTTGTTCGTTAATGCTGAATAGACTTTCCACCGTTATTACTCTCACAACTCCAACAGCACAACAACATAGTCTAATAGCACTAGCTTGTACAACTTTTGTTTAAACTGCCAGCAAATCAGATTTGTTTCTCAAATCAGATCTTTCAAGATGACTGTCTGCATTGATTGGATTCGTGTGTCAAGAGATCATTACCACAGTAACTCATGCAGTTGGGTGGGTGATGTAGACACTATATGGTGACTATACGGCTATGTTGGTGATATGGAAGCAGGAGACACGGGGGTGTATCATCTTTCCTTCAAACAACTGCTGCATCAAGTTGCAGTTCACAACTCTTTGGCGATCGTCTTGAATCCCAGAACTTCTGTCACTCTGAATTTGACACTGTCATAGTTTGTAGTGTTGTAAGTGATGAAAAAGACACAAATGTGGGTTTTCAATGTCCAGGCTATGAAAAAACAATCTGAATATAATTCGGAAAACAGATTCAGGCTGACAGTCTGAACATAGCCTAAGAAATCTCCATCTCCAGGAGATGATGGGAACTGTGATTTACAAAGATTGATCTAATGTTTTCTCATTCTTTAATAGCAGAAAGTCTCCTGAAGCTTTTTGGCTGGACTAGAGTAGAGCATCCTTGTCTTCTGAGCTGAGCTGTACTCATTAAATTGAAGTCAACTGGTGTAGATTAGCCTGTTTTTTTCAACCCAGCAAAGCTTGTAAAGCGGTACAAACTCAGTCTGTTTGGCTTCTCTTTCCTGAAAACCACAGGTTTGTATAGAAAAATGCACTTATAAAAGATACAAAGGGAAGGGAGACAAACACACCAAAATACAAGTTGACAGAGAAAAAATACGAATTTAAGAAACAAGAATGTGTTTAAACTAAGATGTATGAGAGAGACGCTGTTCTCGCTGCTCCTGCATTCATCTCCCCTCTTTAGGTCTGGGAGCCTAGACAGCGCATCTTTCTTTTCAATTGTAGCTTGCTTTGTTTGTTGCTTGTGTATTTCACTGTTGTAATGGGCAACACCTTGATGAAACTCGTAAAATAGCAGGTTAAAGTGGCACAGAACATAAAGGGCCAGAATACAAAGTAAACTGAATAAACGATGCTCAGTATGACCTTTTTATATATGTATGTGTATGTATGCCTCATTTTGATGCGGTGTTTAGGTGGGATGAGTGAGCAGACTGCCTCAGGCTTTTTGTCTGTAGCCCTGAGGTGTATTTAAGATTCTTCACATTAATGCGTGGGTGCTAAAACTGTTTAATCACTGATGGCACAGAAAAGCGAGATACATTCTTATTTCCTCAGAACCAGCTTCTGAACCACCTTGTGATCCTGCAGTGTTTGCAAGAGAATCTATTTGCCGCTGAATATGTAAACAAACAGTGTTATAAGAGACAGGCTATTAGGTTAATTCATTCATTTTCTAGGCTGCTTATCCTTCTGGATTGGGGGGTAAGTGATAAAGCCTATATCAGCATTCACTGGACAGAAGTCAATGAACACCCTGGACAGGCCACCAGTCCATCACAGGGCAGATCTACATATCATTTTGTTCATCATTTGAACATGCCAATAGTAGTTTACATTGTTTGAAAATTTCATGATAAATGGACCAATATAAGTGTTCCAAAATAGCTTGAAAAAAGATTCTGGTTCCATTGACTTACATTGAAAGTAAAGAATGTTTTTGGTCTCTCCTGTAAAGTGGCAATTTTGGAGAGATTTTCATTGGACAGCGACGATATACACCAAGGGGGCAATTTATCTCCAATTCAACTGACTGCTTGCCTTTGGACTGTAGAAGGGAACTCACACAGACACTGGGAGAACACAGGCTCCTCACAGAGAGGAAGCTGGTCACCTGGCCAGGGAATCAAAACCAGATCCTTTCTGCTGCAAGGCAATAATGTTACCCACTGTGCCACCATACAAGATATATATCAGTATTAATTTTTTAGGATCATATCAAAGCTGAAAAATCTACCCAGCCACACCATAGCTGCCATCTAAATTTCTATTTCTGAAGACTTTAGATAGAAAATAATCTACTTGCACAGGAACTTAAGTAGAAGATATGAGTGTCCTACACTTCACTAGAAATGGGAAAGATGTAGAAAGAAAAAGGCACTTCTTACAACAGTGCTGGACCTGGTAGAGCAACACAACTGCCTCTAACAGATAAACATACGGAACAATTAGAAGATAAACATACTAAAATAATTAGAAGAAGAAAGGAATATGTTAATGACTCTTGACTGGAAATTTAATAAGTGACTTGGTGGTCTCTAACTTTTACAACAGTACTTATCCACCATAGACCCTGTGGGCCACAATCAAATGGTAGTAGGCTGCATTGTTGATTTATAATCAAACTGGAATTTTGATTAGTCAGTATAATTAAGAACTATTTGCCACTTTTTTGTGCACACAGATGCATTTGACACCCACATTTAACACATCAGTGCCATGTAACACACACATGCACACGCTAATGATCACACACACAGTGAGCACACCTCCCAGAGTGGTGGGCAGCCCTATGCACAGCACCTAGGGAGCAGCTGGCTGTTAGAAATCTTGCTCAAGGGCACTTCAGTCATGTGCAGTCCGTCCAGGGGGTTGACTTAGCAACTTTCCGATCACAAGGCTGGTTCTTGACCGCACTATGCCCCCACCCAATGACAACCCCGTATTAGGTCCCGTAAGTCGACAGCTGATGCAAGTTGAGTTAAATAATCACTGATGCTTTTTTCAAGCTTTTTTCTTCAATATCAGATCTCTCAGTCAAGTGTTATAACAAAGCAAAGTGTGTTCTTCTCACCGTCACTGCTGTACTGAGAATATTCCACCAATCAAAACTATCCTATTGGATCAAATCTAACCAACCAAAACTATCCAACCAACAGCGTCCTGTGGGCCGTGCCCTGTGGGCAGCCTCCTGTGACCACTGATGAATGACTATAGAGAACACAAATTGTGCAGCAGCAGATGAGCTGTTGTCTCTGACTTTACATCTAGCAAGATAGGAGTGTCTAATACAGTGACCAGTCAGTGGATGTAGTATTTGAAAAGTCCAGCAGCACTAAAACAGATTAATGAGTGAACTTCAGGAGAGACTGTGCTGGGGGAGTGCAGGGGGTGTGCGAGGAACTGAAGGTGTTGATTAGTGAAGCTCATTAGCGGTGGCGTTTTTCCAGTCTCACCTGTCACATGATGTCTTCAGACCACCCAGTGCTGAAGCCATTGCTCCACATCAAAAATGTAATTACGCTGACAGAGTGGCAGCTGATCACATAAGAGCTGTGCCAGGTGTAATTATAGAACTGTCAGTTATTGCGTCATCATCGCTGAAAATCTGGGTTGAAAAATAGCCACAATATGAAAGCTGCGAATTAAGACCCCATTCGTCTCAAACCCACCATGTAGTTTAAAGACTTACCAGGTATTAAGAACACGAACAAGAGTCTACATATACCAATAATAAAAAAAAGCCATTTGGACCACAAAAGAGGTTCAGGGTCTTTGCAATTTGTGCCGACTTAATGGAAAATTCCAACTGTGCCACAGTGGTGAAGAAACTTTCATTCTTATTTCCACCTACAATGAAGACATAATCAATCCTGCGCTGCTTTTGCTGATTGCTTTGAACTGGTTTTATTGGCTCCCTCTTGGCCTTTTAAAAAATAAACATTCTTATTCAATTCTCAATTTATGCAATTTAATTCCTTTATTTCTGCGCTGAGGGAAGGAGGAAAGAAGTCTTTAGAGACGGGCTTCCCGTCATCTCTCCCGCTGCCTCGTGTGCTGCTGTAATATGAGGGGCTTGTTATCAATTTTACCATTTCACCGCGAGTGATTTTGGAGCGTTAGCTTTAGCACACTGTGCACGTCTCCAAAAAACTTCCAAGTTAAAGCGCCCGCTCCTCCAACCACATAGGACCATGTATCCTGGAGATATATGGAAACGGTTCTCTGACATTTCATTTTTATTTTCATTTTTTTTAACACAGCAGAACATTTAAAGACCTGACATACGAATGGATAGTTTTGTTTCTGCTTCACAGCTTGCGTTGTTGCATTTTGGCTTTGGCTGACATGAAAACAATACGATGCTGTTGAGAAGAGATAAGACATGCTCACAGGTTTTTTTTCTTTTGACGCAGATGTGAAATGCGGGCTCTTTCAGACCTGCCAGGCACAATGTTATCCCGGACAATAGCAGGCCGTGGGCCGATTGGCTCTTACATGAGCTAGCCTGTCTCTGCTAGATTGGAGGAGTTGGGCACTTGTGTCCTTTGCTATTTAGCTTTTGAGAGACAAAGCTTTAGAAGATTGCCAGACAAACGATTTTTGATCGTTTTTGATATTAACAAAGAAACTTCAAATCAGTTCTGTGCCTGTAGAGAGTTTTAGTGTTTGAATGATTTGTGCTAAGCTGATATTACAGCAATATGAAGTAAATTACTTGAACTCGGTGTGAGTAGGTGACCGAACACAATCAACTCTATCTCTGTTTCACTTTTTGAATTAGGATGACCTTTAAATGACGCTGAATAAATGTTCCATATACGTTACATTCCCATCCAGCAAAAACACATTCAAGTTTGTTTGTTTGTATAGATCTTTTTACAACAATGTTGTCACAAAGCAGCTTCACAGAAGTTTGAAAACTCACATACAGTTACAACGTGTCCCCCTGTAACCAAGTGAGAGGTGATGTTGGCAAGAAAAACTTCCTCAAGGCTGGAGAAAGAAACCTTGGGAGGAACTAAGACTCACAAGGGGAGATCCATCCTCCACTGGTCAAATGGTATTTACAGTTTATTAAGCTAAATACAAAGTACAAGCTGAGAGAATCTATGAAGACTGGGTGGTAAAAGCTTTAGAGGCAGTGATTGACTGACCTGAAAATTGAATCTTTGTAAAGAAATGGGAGTGAAACAGTTCCATCATTTCTCATATATCACATGTATTCATCATAATACAAACACAATTACTTTCCACTTGACAAGATTGTACTAGAAGAACATTAATTTATTTCAATACGACAACATATTACAAACAGGGAAACCGTGCTATGTTCCTAATTATTCTGCTCATTTCCTCCATTGTCAGACAATCCAGGAGCACGTTTAAAGTGTTCTGGCACAGCAGATACCAAGTTCTGTGGCTTCGCTGTCCCACTTTGTCAGCAGCTACAATGACAAAAAATCCATTAACCTTAATCAACCATTGAAATGTATATATATATATATATATATATATATATATATATATATATATATATATATATATATATATATATATATATATATATGTAAAAGACACATTAAGGGTTGTCATTCAGGGTTGTCACAGAGAATCTTATTCTCAATGTCTTCTTAAGTGTTCTAGTAACACATCTAGGAATACCTTAAACCTTTAGTGCTGAAAGGTTGAGAAATCTACAACAAACAAGGGTGCATCATCATCATTATCTCAAGCAAAACAAGATAGTTAAACCAGATCACCATGCTGCTCCACCAACAGGCATCCTTGCTGACCAGACTCCTTCCAGCAGGGGCTTAGTTGCTGGACCCTGTTGTGCTGCCTCTTCCTTCATCCTTGCCTCCTGTATTTGATGTGCTCTTCTTCCTCAAAGTTTTCGCCAAGCACAGTCCTCTTCTTTGTGCCACCTTTGGGTTTGTGGTAGTGTCAGGGGTGGGAGGTTATACCGCTTCTGACACCAGTGTGGCATTAGTGTGGAATAAGACATAGTGCTTAAAACAGATGTTCTTTTATTGAACACTGTTACAGAGGGGATCTGCTGTAATATATAAGTACTGTTCTATTACTATGGAAGTTACTGTTGCTGTCCAAAAAAAATCCTAGTTTTTGTTGAGTTTTATTTTTCTGTATAATTTGAACAGCAGCTGCCATTTACACCGTGTAAAAAAAGTATGATCAATACACCAAGGGAAGTCCTGTCTTTACTGCGCTCTAATTTCGTGAAGTTTTGGCCAAACTCTGTACTCTCCTCCGTGCAACTTTTACGTTTATGATAGCATCATTCCTCTGCAGACCACTAGGGGTGCTACTCCGCCTGCTCAGAATAAGATGAGGAAAACATAGGGTTCGTCCGTAATCGTCTACTAAGTCAGTAGGTACTAGATTGGAGCCAGTACGTTCTGCTTGAGCAGTAGAGTAGGCAGTTTTAGTATGTGAGTGTTTAGTATCCACACAACCTCTGCCATCTTACCAACATCATGTGATGCAAGGCATCACGTGTCGAGCTGTAACTCAGAGAAGATAAATCAGGAGAACTTAATCATTTCCTACCTCAGAGGTAGCTCTAACTTCTGTAACAGCAGTTCACCAGTAGTAGCTGTACCCACAGCCGATGTATCGCTTTCCACCGTTTTTTTCCTCAGCGGCTCCAGATGAATCTTGGGATAGCAGAGTGTGCTGTGGTCGCCTACTTAAGTAAGGGCATGGTTCACTTGTTAACTTGTTCCCTGTTCACTAGATAAACTGCTCTATGTAGAACACTATATAGGGGAGCAGTGAGGGAGACAGTAGAGGCAATTCCAATGAAAATCTTTTCAAAGAAACCGCTGTGCATTGTGGTGTGTCATCCTGTAAGTAGTGCACATCGGTTGTCCACTAGTTTTACAGAGCATTGTGGGTAACAATATAGTGAACTATATAGGGAATCTAATTGTCCACTGAGAATTCAGACAACACTACAATATGGCTGACACCCTGAATAGAACACTAAACAGTTAATAGGGTGTGATTTCAGACACAACCAAAGTCTCCCAATTCAGGAAGTAGTCCGGGTAACGTTTGCTCAATGGCTACAGACTATTTGCCTGCTGATTTCACCTACTGAGTAGGCAAGTAGGCAATTTTGGACGCACCCATATTGCTTTAAAGAGATGCTTTTTATTGAGAAACATTGCATTCAAATTTGTATTGATTTTTATTTGTCTATTCATTGGAACATGGCAGCTGCTGTTTACATTTTGTAAAAAATTCATGCCGAATGGGCCAATAGAAATGCTCAAAATAAACTAGGAAAAATTCTAGTTCCATGGACTTGCATCAAAAGTAAAGTAGGTTGTTGCCCTCTCTAGTAAAGTCAACATTTTAAATATACTCGCTTTTCTTTGGACAACGACGAGAGATAAATACATCCTTAGTGGGTGTGTTGGACGGATTATGTGGTAGAAAATAATATGTGACTTATGAAGGAGTATAACACCATACCTTTTTATATCAGTTCCTGACTTCCCAAGAATTCAATTATGTGCATTACTCATTTCTTTGACAGAAAATGAATTACCTGTGATGCATTTAAATCAAAAATGTATGCCTGTCCTTGTTTGTGATTTGCATGTGCATGTGCCACCCGTGACAGCAGGCTGGCTGACTGAGTATGAATATAAGCAGCGCAGCTCAAGCAAAGGAAGTGCTACAAACACGGCAAACAATCTGTCAAAGCATCTAATCATGCTAATATGAAACTGATGGATAGAGATCCCTGTGCTGAAGATGTGAGAGAGCCCCAAACTCGCCTACGCAGACCAGACTACTCATTTACAAACAGCTGGATGCTTTACAGTTGACTCTAAAAGGCCCAGTTTTCAGTCGTTTTCTTTCTAATGAGGTTAATTTTGTTTTTGCAGGTAGACAGTAAACACATAAGTAATTCTTTAAATCATTCAAATAAAGTTCCAGTGACCTTTAATTGATAATATATTTCATCATATTTCTCTCCTCTCTATGTAAACTGGGTGGTCCAAATCTTGGGTAACGCTTCCATTTGCATTTCTCTGACCAATTACAGGGCTGACATCTCCCTGGCCCCGCCCACTCAAACCAGTTTAACAGGGGTCGAGAAACTCAGAGATTCCTTTATCATCACCAACACTGTTCCTTCATCCCTTCATTCCTTTAACATCAACAACACTGTTCCTTCATTCCTTCATTACTTTATCATCACCAACACTGTTCCATCATTTCTTCATTCCTTTATCATCAACAACACTGTTCCATCATTTCTTCATTCCTTTTTTATCACCAACACTGTTCCTTCATCCCTTCATTCCTTTATCATCACCAAAACTTTTCCTTTATCCCTTCATTAATTTAACATTACCAACACTGTTCCTTTATCCCTTCATTCCTTTATCAAGAGGAGCACATGGCCAAAACATAAACATTAGCAAATGTCTAAGACAGGGGATGTAAACAAAAGACATAGACAGACAGGAACAGGCAGGTCGAGACAGCTTTAAGTGAACATCATGAATTTTTTACTCCACTCAGCCAGGAAGTAGGCAGGTATTTCTAGACAAATATATTCTATACATAGAAGTAGACAGTAAACCCACGTAAAGTACAGCCCATTACAGAAAAATACAATCTTTGACTGAACCTCAGCAACAAGCTAAAATCTCTCGTACTGGGGCTGTGGCACCTCCCATGAGCCTTGACTGAGTCAATGGTTAAAAAAAAGCTACAGTATATTCCAAAAGTAATAAGTTATGTGTACAAATAACATTCTTATATCTACATAAGTGGTTCCTGAGAGAACTCATGCTTCTGTGGTCTGGGAGAGAGCTACAGATGACTAATACATTTGATGGAGAAATATCAAGATATTCATCAGCTGATTCATTTTAGGCTTTAGAGCTCTATTGAAGCAATAGCAAATAAAACACAATGGTAATCCACATTGTCATTTATGTAGTACTAGTAATGCAGTCGGCACTCTTTTTCGGAGAGATTGTGCACTAGATTCAGACTACAGCATCAAATAAAACAATTGATATGTGGTCAAATAATACTGATTTTACCAGTATATAGTGGACTTTTCCTTTTCTCTATTAAAATTATTAAAATTATAATTCTCAGTGTATTTATGTTAAATGCTCACTTATTTCTCCTGTTTATATATATATAAATGCTCTGTGTTGAACACAGCAACTGTGGATACTGCCGCCAGCACGCTCACGGCCAGTAGCGGGATGGTACAATGTTCCCTGTTTCAATAGTGCTGACCCAGTAACCCCAAAGTCTTGCCATACAATAAGTCACCCCCTACCAGCCCGACCCCCTCATCCTCCCTTCTCTGCGCAGCAGGGGTTATCGAGTCTCTACTGTTCCAAAAAACACACATAACTCGCACTGCTCAGGGTTGCATCCTGTTCTGCAGAAGCGCCGGAGGAGAGAAAGACTGAGTGCTTCATCCTCTTCCCCAGCATGATATCTCTCCTTGTGCTACAGCAGCAGCAGCTGCACTCCCTCAACTGTCCTCTGCTTTCTCTTTTTTGCCCGCCACAGAGCCACAGGTTCTGGTTCGCCACTGAGTTTCCCTGCAGTTCAATAGGAGGTGATCCCACTTCTGACACCAAATACAACATCAGCAGAGGGTAAGAAGACGTAAGAAACATTGCACTTCAAACCTATTGCTTTTTATTGAACATGGCTACAGTATATATGTAATTTTTGGACTATCAGTTTTTGTGTCTCTCTTGCTAACCCTGCTGGACTGTTCCATAGACATTATATGTTCTTTTTTTTTTGTTTTTTTGTGGATTGGGGCCACCTACTGGCAGTATAGCATATGCAGTTCAGTACTGTGGGCCGTCTCTGGTTAATTGCCAATTGCCTGGGGAAGCATGGCTCTGTTTTATCTAGAAACATCTGCGTTTTGGCATTCGATGCCATTGGAACTGTTTATTTATCTTTATGGACAAGGATTTGTAAAATTCACACAAATTTAAAAAGTGGATTTAGCAGATTAATCACTAGTTATTTGCTTCTGTTTCACTCAGCTTCTCTTTCTCAGTTTTACTCTATTCTAAATGCCCTCAGTAAACAGAAACAAACTGGAATCAAATGTTGAAGTGGTTATTGGAGAAAGAAGTTTAGCAGCCAGTCAACTAGCTGCAGTTCAGGACAGGACACTTTTGCCACTCCAGATGGCCAGATTTCTCGCATGTTCATGGCCAAACCAGCTAGTAGAAAGACACTACATTACAAATACACTTGTGGTATCGAGTCACATTATGATGACCACCAGCTTGGACAGCAGCTAGATGGATTGAGAGACTCAGTAAGGTCCTTGTAGGTTGTCACAGGTATCTGGAGCCATGCTGACTGCAGTGCATCCCACAGCTGCTGGAGGGAGTGTGAAGAAGGATCCATAGAGCCAACACAGCTATCCAAGTGGTCCCACATATGCTTAATTAGGTTCAAGTCTGGAGAATTAGAGGTACAGGGTAGCACTTTGAAGACTTGGTCAGCTCTAGCTCATGCTGTCTTGCTGGAAGATCCCATCCGCCCCAGGGAAGACAATCATGTATGGTGTACGTGATCTGCAAGGATGGATTCATACCCACATCGGTTGAGAGGGTCTTCCACATAGACGAGTGTGTCTAGAGAATAGCCTCATCCTTGTGACCAAAATGCCGTCACCTACGTGCTACCGCTATGGGATAGAGGGTCATAATAAATGTGTAATAAAAAGACTGTGTAATCCATTCATTATGCAATAATCTGCTTCAAATGCAAACATAAAAAACTGTTCATATAAAATATGCATGAATGTTTTTCGTTCACTGTTTAAACAGTTCTTATCAGTTAATTTCTCAATGCTGTTGTTGTGTTTCCTTGATATGTGATGTAACATCGTCAAACTACAGTTGAGCATAAAACACACATAAATATAACTGTCACACATTTGATTTGTGTTATTGCTACTATGAGTAAACAAAACCATACCAGCCTGAATTGTGCTCTGAACAAGCTTGCATGCTCACTTCAACAATAAGGGAAGCTTCATTCTTCTTTTATACGGTGATAAACACAAAAGCGCACAGAAAGCTTTGATTTCATACTCTGATCTCTTTTACTGTACTCTTCGTGGACACTCGTGCTCCATAACAGAGTTTAACAGCGAGCCGTTGCCACATTCTATGAAACGATCTCCTGCAAGACATCTCAGTCCAGTGAGATTAATAAGCATGCTTATCATCAAAGTTTTCTTTTTCAAAGACTTAATAAAGGTCCTGATATATTTGAAGCCAATGACATAGGAACGCTTGATTGTTATGAATTGGGTCATAAAAGTTTGTCCAAGAAAAGTTTCAGCCTAACAGGTCTTGAGGTGCAGAAAACTGCTCCAAGCCCGGGTTAGCATAGCAACTGCACTAGCGCTAACAGATGGGAACAGGTCAGAGGCCACCTAGTGGTTAATTAGTTCATTCATTCGTCTCTTGTGGAACTGCTTCGAAAATGAGTAATAAAGCAACATTTCTTCCAGACGTCAGTTTTGAGGTAAATTTAGCTTGACTGACTTGAGGCAGATCGTTAAAAAGCATATGGCAGTCCTTTCTCGACTGCACAGCTTGACTTTGCTCAAGAGACTCTAAAAATGGAAGGAAAGAACAGCTCTCTCTAACTCTCCAGCCCCAAAGTACAGTGCGTCCCCCCCACACTTTTTTTTTCTTGCAACAGAAGCAAAATAGCATTACTGCTACATGATGTGAGTTTAGAGGCTCTGCATTAATCAGCTATGCAGAATTTTAGCAGAAACCAAACATCAGCTGTTTCATAACCAGGCTCACTAATTGTGTTTTCTAATTAAAAACTAGATCAAATGCTGATTAATTTTCTGCATACACCTCAGAACGTGTCCAAGTGCTGCAGCGTTTAGACGCTTTACAGCATGACCGGTCATGCTTTAGCTAATATGGCCGCGCTGTGTTGAAACAAAAGAATGTAATTTCTTTCTACTGTGAAGTTATTGTTGTGGAGTTACTTGTTTACTGTAAGTACATTTATATTAATGCCATTTGGCACATGCTCTTATCCAGAGTGACTTACAGTTTACCTGTACACAGGTAGGTGAAGGTAGTGTTACAGTTTACCTGTACACAGGTAGGTGAAGGTAGTGGTACAGTTTACACATACACAGGTAGGTGAAGGTAGTGTTACAGTTTACCTGTACACAGGTAGGTTAAGGTAGTGTTACAGTTTACACATACACAGGCAGGTAAATGTAGTGGTACAGTTTACAGGTCGGTGAAGGTAGTGGTACAGTTTACAGGTAGGTGAAGGTAGCGTTAGGAATCTTGCTTAATGACTCTTAGTGGAACAGAGTTGTTGCCTGGGCGGGAAATCAAACTCCAGTCTACAGTATAGAGGGCCGTGGTGTAACCTACTACAATATTCCAACCCATTATGGGTAAAACATGGAATATCTTTTGGAAGCTTTAGCTCTGATGTTTGTGTTTATTCTAAAAATTATGCTCTCACCTTAAACAGTACAGCAGCTATGTTCTGGTGGCAACAAATATTCTATTCCGATTTGCCCGAGTGCTGCACTGTTCAAGGTGAAATGAAGATGTCATATAAAACAAGAGCTTCAGCCCCATCGGAAAGCGTTCATGTGAATCACTATTAGTATAGCACTGACAAATCACTACAATCTTCTCAGAACAACAGCAGATGGCCTAGCTCATAGTTCATGAATGTAAAAATTAGGAACACTTATTTTTTAGAGCGTAGGTAGCACAACATTGCAACTGATTGAATTCCCTGCAGCCATAACACTGACTGCTACCTTTTAAAAGTCTGTGCTGGAGTTGAAAATGATGTGGCTGTGGGAAGCGGGTCAATCATCTCTACAGGCCATTTTCCTTGTGAAAATCTAAACCCTTCGACACCTAAATAATAAGGTTATACTCAACGAATAGTCACTAATAAACCAAACTCAAAAATCTAAATAAAATAACTTGAGAAAGAGTTAAGAAAATTCAGAAGAATCATGGGATAGAATAGCAGGTTCTTTTTTTTCGTTCATAGTGGAGAATGTCACTCAAGTCTGCAATTGTGTGAGGTACACTCTCACTGGTACAGAAATTGTTCACACATTTATGCACATCTCGGAGGGAGTGATGTAATGCCACCCCTCCTTTTTGCATGTCCCACACATTAAGTTCAGTACCACTATGTTTAAACCTAATTAGTTTCTTTGGATCTATTTGTGTCATCATCACACAACTCTCTATCTGGAGACGGAGGCCCCAGTCTGGTATCATCAGGTGGATTAAAAACCTTGTTTTAATATTTGATTCCATCAACAGGGTCAATAGATAAGGTAGATACAGTTTAAACAGTGATATTTATATAATTACACTAATACAATTCCTGTATGTCACATTAAAAAATCAGGTGCTAATAATTAGAACACCTTAGAGGATTTTGTCTTATTTGATCCTCAGATGTCTGGTCTAGTTTGCTCTTTGTTATTGGAATGTGTGGTATCATCATGCCTAGATCAAAAGAGCTCACTGAGGCCTTTAGAAAGAAAGTCATATAGTTGCCTACGAGTCTGGTAAAGGGTTTAAGAAGATATCCAAAATATTGGAAATCAATACTTCCACTGTCTCAAAGATCTACAAGTGAAGAAGACTGAAAAAAGCACTGCCAACTCATCCAGACTGGGCTGCCTCAGCCAATTTAACTAGAGGGCAGAGCGTAAGATGTTAAGAACTCCTAAATTTCTTCATAGGATCTGCATATAGTTCATGCCATAGTAGTTTGGTTCCACTTTGCTGATCAACATGCATCCATAAAATGGAGCATAGATTCTCCTTCATACCAAAAGAGTGTTGGAGGAGAATGTAGGACCATTTGTAAAAAAGTTGTGGCTGAAGGAGTGTACAATTCAAAAGGATAATGATCCCAAACATACAAGTAAATTTAAAAAAGGAATGATTCAAAAGAGAGAAAAAGATGGTTCTGGAACAGCATAGTCAAAACCTAGATTGGAATCTTATTGGGTGGCGGGATTTAAAAAAAAAGGGTATACAGTCAAGAAAGCCCTGAAACATTGCACAATTCAATTATGAACCAACAATTTATCAAATCACAAGTTTTAAAATTCAGTGATGTAGTAGCTGAATATTGCACAGCTAATGTACAAAGCACTAAATAATTAACTTCCCAAATGTGTTTGGAGGTTGTCTGAAATTAAAGAGAGAAAATATGGACTCAGGGGAGCAAGTATGTTTAAAAAAAACAAGAGCAAAAACAAATATAAAAGATATATTTATATCTAAGGTGGAATGGCTGTGATGAGAATTTAAGAATGTTTCAATCACTCTGCAAAAGTTCTATGTGTTGTTATATATATATATATATATATATATATATATATATATACACACACACACACACACACACATTATCTTTCGCTTTATTCTTTGGTGTGGGGCAAAGGCGGGGTACACCATGGACATGTCGCCAGGCCAACAAACTCACACATACTCATACCTACTGGCAATTTAGAGTAACCAATAAACCCAACATGCATGTGTTTGGACAGTGGTAATCACTACACCACTGTGCTGCCTTATATATATATATATATATATATATATAGGGTATGCACAAGTGTGTAAGATTTGCATATCGTCACTGTCCAAAGAAAAACAAGTGTCTCTGAAATGGTAACTTTACAGGCGTGGACAAAAAGACTTTACCTTCAATGTAAGTCAGTAGAACGAGAATTTGAAAGTGACTTTAAAGCATTTCCACATTTGGAGCATAGTTACATTTTCACACAGTGTAAACAGCAGCTGTCGTGTTTAAATCATTCAGAAAGCGTCTCCCTACCTACATTTTGGGTTTAAAGATTATCCCTAGCAATATTTGAGTCACTTGTTAAATTTGGAGTGGATAATTCCAATGCATTTCAGATGCTGTGTTTTTAAGACTTAAGCTTGCATTTGATTGGCTAAAATAGAGAGCGCTCTCCGAAGACTGATGACACGGCCTTGAAAATTTTCTTCAGCCACACTCGGAGAAGTGAGAGCTGATCAGTGAGCTAGCGATATATAATCAGGGCTCTCAGTCCATAGAACTCAAGCACCGGCAAAAATGAAGTCTTTTTAATGCATACATATATTTGTAGCTATCATGCCACCAAAAAGAGAAGCAACATCAGGAGCTTTTTCACTTCCCATACTGGAAGGCATAAGGCTGTGTCCCTACCAATATTAGCACAACATCTACACCCTTGGGTATGGATTTGCCTTTAAGGATGAATTTAAGCACATATGCAAAAATCAAGAACATGCCCTTTAGACTCCTGAGTCCCGCTTGATAGGACTCACCACCAAACGCATGAATGCTTGTGTAGTGTAACCCTTAAATATTCCAAAATCATTTTGAGGTGTTAATTACAGGTTTCTTCCGTATGCCATATGCTTCCATAACTTTTCAACACATTTTACAATAAGCTAGACGCTAAACCCAATGACTGTCTTGTCCATTTGCCAACTTGATAGCATCTTGAAGACTATATATGGTTGAGAAAACCAGCCTGAAAAGTCTTGGAGATAATAATTTGATATATTTCCCTGTAAGTAAAGTATTAATGTTGTTTTGGATATTGTTCGAGATAAAATTGAAATGCAAAACTTGTTCTGCTAAAGTGGAGAAAACTGAGGCTGGTATCGACAGAGGAAGTTAACTCAATAACATGCACACTCAGAGGAAAAAGAATGTTTGAAGTTCAGTCAGCAAGAAGTTCATTAAGTATTCATGCATATTAAAAATTGGTTGCATTTACATTCTTGGTACCAATGTGCAATTTATACAGAGTTTATATTTCATCCTGGCTTTAGGTTTAGTGTCAGATTACAGAAGTTAATACTTTGATCTAGCTACAGTAATTTATGCTCTTATTGTTTTGTTAAGTTTACTAGACACCAAAAACACATCCTTATATCTACAGACATTGTTCATTTTATCAGCTCTACTTACCCTATAGGTGCACTTTGTAGTTCTACACTGTTTACTTTGTTTATCCCCTTTCACCCTGTTCTTTAATGACCCTCACAGGACCACAGTGCTCCTATATGGTTAGTGGAGCTGATAAACTGGACAGTGTGTGTAGATACAAGGTGGTGTTTTTAATGTTATGGCCGATGGCTATATTGCATGAAATTCCCAATTCAAGTATCTACATGAAAAATTCAATATTCAAAATGTTTTATATTGACTTTTTCACTTCTGCATTTATAATAGCTCTGTCACAATACAATCTTTTGCAAAGCGCCATGCGACACTACATACTACCAGATCTCACTGCTGCTGATGTTTCTTCTGCCTCCAGAGTCGTACTTTAAACCTGTCCAGACTGCCTGACCTTCCACAGCTCCTGCTCTCATTTCTACCAGCTGTTTGAATGGCCTGCCTCCTCTCGGCCCACTCAAAAGCAGTCCGTCTCCAGTAGGCCTGCTGGGTCAAATGCTACTGATCCATTGGGGCATCCCCACCAGTGAGGCTAATTATAGGATGGACGAAAATCAAAGGCCTCTAATACCATAACAACACCATGCTCCCTGGAGCTATGAGGGACAGGCTCAGAAGATCTTGCAGTCAGAACACTTGACCGGGTTTCAAAGTCTGACTCACTGCAGGAATAAAAGCTTGGAGAGATTATTTCTGCATATAATGCTGTTGCACTTTAATGGAAGTTTGTGGGCCTTACTCTGTAACTGAACTAACAAAGGGTCTGTGGCCAAATCCTCAAGCTATTTAATGTCAAGCATCAAGATAAACCTGCATCGCAAGACAAGCCAATATAGGATCTGTCTCAAAACCCAATGGCATTTTAAGTCATAGTATGCGCTCCCAACACGTAGACTGTCTTAATTCTTAGACCCCTTAAATATACTGTCTACTGAGATAGCTTTCTTTGGCTGAATTGAAAGGAAGCATTGAACGGTTCCTCAGCCTCTAAGACAATCTCATGATGCAATGCAATGAAACGTTTTCCAACTTGATGGACGTAAGTGGAGCCATGAACGTAAGTGATCAGCAAGCAGCACTCGTCTACTTAAACGTGGGTGTCGGACTGCAGCATGTCGAAACTACACAAATCCACAAGCGAAGAATTCATGGAGCTGAAATGCTGAGGAGATGTTGCAGCTGAGGTCAGTAAACGCCAGTCACATTCAGTGGGCGAGAACAAGCCGTGATGCAGTCTCTCTCTAACTAGAGTGTCTCAATGATCTGTACTACGAGGAGAAATGAGGAGAGAACAGCTGCCTATGTAGTAAGTGCACTACTTAGGTGGCTCACTAGGTTTTGAGACAGGGTTTGGATTGGAAGGCGTTAATACAAGCATGTCAAACTGTTTCCTTCTGGCGCTTAGCTGTGTGGAGATCAACACTTCTCCTCCTCTAATGAACTGAATTAAACACATTTGCCAATTAACTGATGGGTTTAATCAGGTGTTTTTAATGAGGAGTAACACCAAAGTCTGCAGGTCTGTGCCCCCCCAAGACTGGAGTCTGACTGTGCATGTGTACAGAAACAGGGATAGAGAGAGAGGTGAGGAAAGAGAGAATAAGGGTGGGGGAAAGAGATTTATGCTTGTATGAATGTATGTGAAGGAGAAAGAGAGAAGGGTAAAAGTTACAGAAAGTGGGGGAAATGAGAAAGACAGAGAAGGAGCTGGTGAAAGAGTGGTAAAAAGTAAAAGAGAGAGGAAGAAAGAAGGCTGGGAAAGTATGCTGAAATGAAAGATACAGGAAAAAAGAGTGTGAAAGAAAGAGCAAAAAAGAAAAGGAGAGGAAAATGGGGGAGTGCGAGAAAGGGAAAGGAAAAGAGCAGGAAAGAAAGTGAAACAGAGATAGGGGAAAAAGGAGGGAAAGAAGGAAAGAGAAAAGAGTAAGAATGATATGGAGGAGACGAAGATATGGAGTGAGAGAAATGAAAAAAGTAGGAAAGAAAGGTAAAATAAAAAAGTGAAGAAAATAATGTAGAGTGAGATAGGGGAAAAGAGAAAAGGAGGAGGGAGAGAGAGAAAAAAAGACAGGGAAAGAGTAAAAATAATAGAGAAGGAAAATGAAACTGGGAAAGAGTGAAAAAGTGGGATATGGAGATAAGAAAGGGAAAAAAGACGATGAAAAAGAGAGTGGAAGACAGATGGGGAGAATGAAAAATATGGGGAAAAAATAGTGAAGAAAAGTGAAAGAAAAATGAATGGGAATGAGAGAGGAAAGAAAGAAGGAAAAAGAAAGAGGGTAAGAGAAGGGGAAAGAGACAGGGGTAAAGTAAGCAAAAAATAAAAAAAGAGCAGAGACAAAATGGGGAGAGAACATGTGATAGAGAGGGATAAAGAAAAAAAGAGTGAAAAGAGAGAAAAAGTTAAAAAAGAGAAAGAGGGGAATACAATGAATAATAAAAATAATAATAAGAATAATAATAGAACGAGAGAGACAGAGAGAGAGAAAGAGACAGAGACGAAGAGACAGAGAGAGAAAAAGAGAGAGAGAGAGAGAGAGAGAGAGAGAGAGAGAGAGAGAGAGAGAGAGAGAGAGAGAGACAGGCCATTTATAATCTTCCTAAGTTTGGTTCCTCAAAAACCACCATAGCGCAGCGAATCATCGTTAGATGGAAGTAGCACTTTGAAGACTCTGTGATGCGAGTAATGGTGCTCGTTATGCTGCGTGTGCTTTGGGGAAGCAGAGGGTGATTTAGCACTGAAACAAGTATAAAGATGACATGAGTCTGGCGGGGTGTTAAGAACTCCTGAACCACTCAATTGTGATGGATATGACGCAGAATCAGCACAAAGAGAGCTGCTGCAGCTCTGACGGAGCCACAGGCCAACAGGAAGAGTTTGAAAACGGAGATGAGAGTGTTTCAGTTGAGTCTTTGTCGCAGTTTATTTGCTCATCATACAGCGCCTGAAAGATAAGTGTGGGAAAATTCGAACCTCAGAGGAGCCCACTGAACAAAAATCCCAGAAAGGAAATGAACGTAGGTGGTCATGGAGGAGCCCACGCTGACAGTCAGAGCTAAAGAAGAGGCGTCTTCACAGTGGCTTTGCATTAGTACTATTTTTATTAAAATAGGCTTCTATGTCACATCTTTTCATTGCTTTGTATTTTCAAAGCACCAAAGGGACGAGGAGAGATTTTCTGAGGAAGGTTAGATGAAGGTTAGTGTTTTGAGAGTTAGAAAAACTTTAAAGCAGAAGTGAGTGCATTTGTGTGTATAAGAGAAGCTGTAATACATTCTCTTGTAGTTTTAAGATTGTCATTTGCACATTATGTCGGAACATTGAAACGCTTGTGACGAGGCACAGTTAAATCTCTGTGCAGCATATTTATATGCATGTATATATATATATATATATATATATATATATATATATATATATATATATATATACATACATACAAGTGTGACTTACTCCCACCTTTGGTTAGCACTGTCACCTCACAGCAAGACGATCTGGGCTGTTCTGTGTGGAGTGTGCATGTTCTCCCCATGCTTGAGTGGGCTTCCTCCAGGTACTCTGACTTCCTCCCACAGTCCAAACACATGCAGAGAGCTGAGAACATCACTAAACATCAGGGTAACAAACTATACAGAGTAACAGATGAACTACAGTCTGTAAGTGTAACTACAAAGTGCTCCTATACGGTAAGTGGAGCTGATGAAATGGACAATGCATGTAAATATAAGGATGTGGTTTTGGAGATGTTACAGCTAATTGGTGTATTTTACATTTACCTTCTTAACTTATTCACAAAACAAGCACACTAAACATGTTACGACAACTAGTGTGTCGATAGTTGGAAATTAAATCAGGACTTTTTCACCTGTTCCAGGAAATGGCCTCCCCTTACATTGTCTTAGCTCAAGGATTTTGAGATGGTATTTGATGTTATCTGAACACCTTTGTGGTGCTGAATTTAGAGATTTTAAGTACAGTTGTATTATAAACAGGGATACCATTATTTTCAGACCATGCTTTTCAGTACCTGCTAATACAGAGTCAAACAACAATGAATTCAGTACTTAGGATTAAGAAGTTGTCACTGTAAATGAGTGCATTTGTTGACCCTTACAAACCTGGAGTAATGTTGTGCAATTGTTTTAGTATTTGGCTAAAGTACAATTACATTAATAAAGTTTATGTGAAACAGCCACACATGCCATATGTTAATATTTTTAGGAGAACCTGGTGCTACTTATGTATGCTGTTGTGACAGAACATACAAACTAGTTTTTCTAGTTAAATCTAATCTTTTTCATATTCTCCCCTAATTTTGATAGCGGGTCATTTTCTTGTGTATGATGGACTAAAAACACATGATGATGAGCAGGAGCAGGTGCCTATAATTTTTGTTTTTTTTGTTCTTCTTGGAATCATTCTGAGTGCTAAAACTCTGATACACAGTAAGACAGACTTTATTTTATTTTAGTTGTTTCTAAAACTCTAAATGAATGTTAATTAAAAAAACATACATTTGTAAACAGTATTGATCTTATTTATTATTGTTTGTCTGTTAAAATATGAATCTGTGGGACATTTAATGGACCAATTGAACCTTTTCTCAATGGCTTTTATATCCTGGATTTATGATTTTTTTTTTTTTGTCCTGGATTTCTGTCTGAACCGTGCCTGAAAAGGGACTGTCGCTGTCCTAAAATCTAGTTGTTTATATAAAATACATTAACTTTTTATGCTACTTTAGTTACTTTTATGGAATTGCACAGCAGTGCAGGAGAACAGAGAGCACGTCATGCTGGAAAAGTGCTTCTGAACAGTTGTAAGTAAAGCATTTTTCATAGTTTTTGCCCACATCTGTCTCTTTCAACTGCAGCCTGTGTAGCACAACCACAGCAGGAATCACATCCGAGAGCAGTAGTATCCATCTGCAGAGCCACAGCACCTCAATTTCACCGTCAACACTTTCAGACCTGCACTTTCAGCTCCCTACGGCGCTGTTTAAGACCGCGGCTGCACTTTCAGCTCTCATAAGTGCGGGAATAAATGGTGATTGAAACTTCTACTAAATTACATTTATTAGTAGAACTTACTTAAAGAACATTTTTGGTTCTTTAAGTACCAAAGTATATATATTAATATTTCAGGCTGTTCTCTTCAGCTCAACTTCACAGCAAACCTAATCCCTAAGGCTGCCTATGCAGTGCACTGCACAGACTTTAAAATAATGATAATGAACAGTACATACTTTATCTAACAAAGAATCATGGCATTATTTATAAGCAAGCAATCAACAAGGGCTTGTAACAAAGTACTCCATCTGTTGTAAGTAAGTGCTTATGTAAGTTTTACAAGCTGAAGTCTACACTTGAATGATGGGTACAGTGACTGACGTTATAAATGTGATGCGTAAGCTAAAGCAGTAAATGGATATATATGTATACACACACACACACAAACACACACACACACACACACACACACACACACATAGTCTTGTAATTAACTCTTGATGGGGACACTAGTCAGGCACATGCTTTTCGGGGACACCACTTTCCTGTGGTCCTACAGACATGAAAAAAATCATGTATGCATAATTAAAATTAGGGAACATGAAAATCATCTCAGATTTTTGATTTAAGCAAATACATTGTCCAGTGTGGTATGATCACGCCAAATGGGGACTTTGGATAAAATTTGCATAACACAGAAATTAGCTAATGTATATAGCATAATGGGGACAACACTAGGAACCTAATTTGCATACACACCAATCAGTTAGTTAGAGAACATCACGGGGACACCATTTAAAAACATGCATTTACAAATGTAACTTACTTTCTGTAGGTTAATAAACAAGACAGCCATCAAGGTTAACGTAATTGCTTTTTTTTTTATTTTAGTTAAGTAACTCTAATCACAATTAGAAAACCTAGTACATAAAACAGAATAATAGTTTGGCAGTTTTTGTTGCACTGTACCAGAAACAATTACATGCACATGTAACTAGTGCGCTGCTCTACCTAAATTCAACATAAAAATCTCTTTTTAGTTTAAAACAAAAGAAAACATACTTACCAGCTTGGTTTTCTAAACCACAACCTGGTGGTAAACACTGCCAAAGACTTTTTTGACGAGGCAAAGAATCAAATTTTTTTTAAAACATAATTTCAGTTTTGTTAATCCAAAAGTTACATAAAACAAAATTACAATTACTGGGTTATGTCTCTTTTGTAAGCCACAATGCGATTGTGAACATAGAATTTGACACTCTGCCAGTCTCTGTCTTTAAGTGCTGAAGGCTCAGCTCTTATGCACTGTTCACAAGCAGCCTTTCCTGGGACACGACATGCAGTAATGAAGTTTTTCAGGTGTCTTTCTACAGCCTGGATCTCTTTTGTTTCCCAAGCTTTTCTTCTTTTTGGTGTTGAGGTTTTACCTAAAAGTGAAAAACATCAATATAAACACTAATTAAGTATAATGATAAAGTAAATTAGGAACCTCTTCATTCAATTATGTCGTACAACTTATAAGACATAATAAAAAAAACGTAGTGTTGGCATTACACTGGCATTCTACTTAATGTAGATGCAAGCTTAGAGCTGTTTATAACCATCACTCGCAAAAAGCTAATAAAACGACAAGGAACAAAATGTGTCCGTGTAAGTGCAACAGAGAAATTTCTTCTTTTTTTATAACCACTTGCAAGTTTAGCACTTCGTGCATAATTTACATTACAAATGCACTATATAGATGTGCAATTACTGACAAGCTTATATATTGATTGCCCACAAAAATTATTGGGGAATAAATGGCCCATATTAAAATAATGTATTTGAGGTAATATATGAAAACTATACTACAAAAAAGACAGTTTTGAATTCACCATTTCTTTGTTACAGGAACTATGGCAATTTAGTCCCACCTATTTACACTAAGTTTTGAGTGCCTTGTAAATGAGACACAAAACAGATATCATCATATTTTAATCTTAGATGCAAAAAACCTTATTTAACAAAAATGTTGATCAATTCTGGTAAATAAAACTACGGAAATCATGAATAGACCTCAAGAACAATGTAAGACATGGACCCTTTAAGCAAAGACAGTGAAAAATGTGCTAGCAAATATGTCACAACATGTTTTTGCTTAAATTCAGTTATGTTCTAATGCTCTAATTTTGTGTTAAATAAAAATTCCTTTAATTAAGTGCAAATTTTTTAAATACATTAGTACATTCAGAAGCAGTTGATTTTCATGCCACCAGGTGAACAAAACTTAAAATAAAACACTATGTTCTCCCTGGTTCTGATATTGTTGCTACTTAGTGATTTAGATTTCTCAGTCACAATGTTAATGCATGTTTTTTTGTGTAGCTATCCTTTCAACTTAAATTGGCTATTTCTTGTCATAACAAAGATATTGGCATGTAAACATGCATCAGGCACAGTAATGCTGTTGTGTACACTTACCATCACTTTATCAGATAACCCTTCATTTCAGTTGTTGAACAATTAGAGACTGTACTTAGATTATAGCACTTGGCCACACTGCAACACTTTATCAGTAGACAGTTTCTAACCAGACCACAGAGACACTCTTAGATATTTTTTTAGAGGATGGTCCACTCATGCTTGCAGTGCCCCAAAGTGTGTAAAAAAACCCACCACCCCAGCACAACATACAGGTTTCATTGTCAAAGGTGGTCCTATGGTGGTCCATTTCTATTCACAAATGGGGCCAAGGGGGCGGCAAATAAGACAATACGCAAAATATATTTAAAAAACACAATGAATGAGGGCAAATTTGTTTAAAAATGGTCCTTACCTACAACAATAAATTAAACTATGTAACCATAACCTTATTTTGTACTGCCTGGCAGATTAAGTTAATGACAGATTAAGTTATAGTATTACCTTGAACGGAAGGTCTCTGACTGGAATTTTTCCTCTCTGGCAGGGACATAACTGTAGTGTCAAGCGGTGATAACTGCATTGCTTCTGGTGATTCCTCCTGTGTTGCTTCTGGTGAAAAATGTATCAATCAGCATTACATTAAATTCAAAAACATGCTCTACAATAGGAGTTACCTATATGTTTTAAAAATGTCGTTAAGTATTAAATCTTTAAAAAATATTAAAACATTCATAACAATAATCTGCATAGGACAAAGGTATTCAGCTTTGGCCCTAGATATTTGGTGAGGTTATTTTTTCAACAGATCTGTCAACAGTACTTGAGTTTGGGGAATAATCAAAATGGTCTGGGTACCAGCTCTCTAGGTAAAGAGCTGAACACCCACAAATAAAAAGAAGAGTATCACTGGAACAGTTTGCATAATGCCAGTATATAATGACTTTAATTACTATTTATTTGTTGTACACACCAAGGATACATCAAATTCACTCATGAATCCCATTTTTTCGAGAAAATCAAGAACAGTTGTTTAACTAGTCAATGAAATGCCACACTATTTTGCTGAGATAATGAAAATCTAAAATTACATACCTTCAATTTCTTCATGTGTTTCTTCCTCATTTTGTTCTTCATCATCATCAATTAGCTCAATCTCCTCTGCAAAATGCAGAACAACAATGTATTGAAGAACAGAAGAACAAATCGCAACATTAAAACATTTATACTGATGTGTGTTGTGTAGAAGAGTGAATTATTGACTGCATAAAAAATGAAAAAGAGAGTTGTTATTTACCATCTGGACCAATATTGATCTCATCCAAATTCTTGCCTTTGAAGTCCCCAAGTCTCCCTTGTTCTAGGGCCATAAGAACTTTGCTGACTTTTGCAAGCTGGAGGGTCTTTTCAGGAAGCCGGTAGTATTCCCTGTGAATTCTTATGTCATGCCCCAGGAAGTTTGCTAACTGATCCATGTCTGTGTCCTTCAGGTTTAGAACAGTAGAAAGAGTGGCAGCATGCTTCCTCAGTTTTGTGGACGTCAGTGCATCAGGATTACGTGCATCACAAGACTTTGCAAAGCTGCGCATACAATCTGAGCCTCTATAATGTGACATTGCTGATGGCCGAGCAAACAGATATACATTGTCTTTCAGCACACCACAAGTCTCCCTGTTCTTCACAAGCAACTCTAACGCATTCAGCATTTTGGGAGTCAGCAGAATAGGAACTGGTCTTCCTCTTTTTCCTCTGATCACAATTCTGGAAAAAATGTCTGCACAGTTTCTTCTCAACTTCTGAGAGGGCCCAATCTATATCACCATGTGGATCACTGGTGTCCCTGGATAAGAATGCAGAAAGAAGCATACTTGATACCTCTCCCTCTCTGCGGCGGTTAAAGAGGATGATCTGAGTCAAAGCAACCTTTGCAAGCTCTGACCAGTACTTAGTCATCGGCTCTGTTGATAACTGCCTGATGCATTCATCTTGCATTTTATTGAGGAATGTATGAAGTTTTTGCACATCTTCCGTAAAAGGGCAACATTGTGGGGGCATTCCACTTCGACTCCTCAAGATTTCGTGCTGCTGTTGCAGAGATCAATTCACACCACCGTTCTTTATGTATTTCCTGAAAATGACTGAGCTTCTGTGCTGAACAGTGGTCTTTTGCAATCAAAGCTTTGGCCTTTACAAGTTTGCTGAGCTTCATTAGGCCTTATTCCAAGTTTCTTTGCTAGAGAAGGAGTTTTGTATGTGTTGGCATCACTATCATATCCACATGTGTGTCTGACAGCTTGAATCATTTTTATGTAGTTTTGTGGATCTATAAAATCTTCTATTGTCTTCAGAGATGCAACTTTTTTGCCATTGATCAGTAGTTTTCCTAGTTCTCGCAACTTCTGTCCGTACGCATGCCTCATTCTTGCAGTTGATCCACCTTATTAAGCAAATGCTCTCCCAGCTGAATGATGCAGCTATCATTTCTGACAGTAGCTGTGATTTCATCTGCATTCATGAGGCTTAAAGTCTTCCAAAGTGCTCTGCTTATGTGTGATGGTACAGGCTGTGTGAACGCACAGAGAGACTGAACACGGTTTTTTCCAGGTTTTGGAGCACAATCTTTAGGGCCTAGTTTACAGACCTTCATGTGTCGCCAAAGAACACTCCTGGTAAATAACCCTTGGCAGTATGCACAATGCATGAAGTCAGTGCCTTCTGCTTTCTTCGGTGGTCGCTTGTATGGAACCAGTTCTCCCTTTCCTGTTTTAAGCACAGAGGCATTATGTGCAAAGTTCCCTCTGTGACGTAAATCATCTAAACGTATTCTTCTTTGTTTAGAATTCTTGGGGAAACTGCACGCTTCAGCCACTTCTCTTTCATTTGAATGCACATACTGTAGATGTCTTGCAATCTTGCTAAAAGGTTTCAAGCAAAACAGACAGTAATGTTTCTTGTCATATACTCTACGACCATCACATTTTCTTTTGACAGCATTAACAAATATTGTCCCTTCTTGTTGCATACGCTCCGAACTGCTGCAGATTCCATCACTCTCAACCACTTGGGGGTCTTTGCCTTTGGCTTGGCCTTTTATTTAGATCCATGACTTCATGCTCTCTTGCCTCCGTTACATTCATGACACCTGATGATGTGCTATCAGGGACAGGATTACAAGGGGAGGCTTCATCTATGAGAGACTGACGGCTCCGTTTCAGGGGTTTAAGGATATACTACTGTCTGAACTACTCTCTTTGTCTCTAGAGTTAGGAATGTACTCCTCCTCACTGTCTGGGGTGGAATCAACAGCTCATCTGACTCTTCAGGAATTAAACCTCTCATCTAAAAAAATCAATAAATAACTATTACATTTTTAAATGTAAAGGTTTCAATTTATGAATTGTTTTGTCTCTTTTAGAATTGATAGGAAACACTTACTGCAACACTTTTAGTTCTCCGTAATCTTGGTACATGTACATCCTCTTCATCAGTGGTTTTCCAATGAACTCTTCAACATAAAAACAAAAAAACATTGTTAGGAGAGTTGCAGAATAATCAGTGTATCAGGGAATCCTGTTCATGACATAGTTGCACAAATGTTATATTATAAATCTATCCAGAATTTAAACAGGACCAGGAGCAACCAGGCAACCAATCGCTTAGACTTTGTTATAACACCACTGACAGTCGACTGTGGAATATTTAGTATTGAGGAAATTTCACGACTGGACTTGTTGCACAGGTGGCGTCCTATCACACACAGTGTGAGTAAATACTTTAGCAATAATATCGTGTAGATCACGTAACTGTTCCTCCTCAAACCACAACAGTCTCAGATCTCAGACCTAGCACCTTTATTGCTAACCTACCAGACCTGTCAAATTAGATGTGGCTAGATGTGGCTATATCCCAAAATCTCTTAAATTAGCAGTAATTTAACCTCAAATTTAGAAACCTAATTTTGATCCCCATCAAATTTTAGAGCTCTCTAAAATCTTCCCTTTATATCTTTTACGTAACACATTTTAAAATCACTGTGACTCGTGGGGACACTATCCTAACTGAGAGCATCTGTCCAACATAGATCTCGTTTACACACATCTGACTAAAACCTGTGTTGTGGGGACTCCGTGAGGTCAACAAAAACAATAAAGAAAACACACAAAAAATAATGTTTTGGAACTTCAAACTTTGCTCAAGAAATGCTTTTCCACTTTGATATTCTCATATCTCACATTGTAACAGTACAAAACTTGGAATTTGTAAGTTTACACTGATAAGCAGGTCATACAGTAAGCTAAATTTCAACTGGAGTGCAAGAAACACTTGTGTTAGACTGTGATAGACTTACCTGATTCATTGCTGAGGAACCAGTAGGCAGTTACAGGTCCAGACTGGGAAGATTGCTCATCATGTTTGGTGTTCATCTCAGAAACCGTATCCTCAATAATCTGTTATATAACATGGCATATTTAGTCAATTACAAATAATTACAAATAATTACAAATAATTAGCATGCACTGAAATACATGTGTATTTTTTTATACAGTTGACACCCCTCAATCAGAGTACTCAAAAAGTCAGTGTTTCAGTACATCAATGCTTAATCATACTTCATGAGGACATTTAACACATTTTAATACCCTGTGGACTCGTGGGACACTATCCTAACTGAGAGCATCTGTCCACATAGATCTCGTTTACACACATCTGACTAATACCTGTGTTGTGGGGACTCCGTGAGGTCAACAAAAACAATAAAGAAAAACACACAAAAATTAATGTTTTGGAACTTCAAACTTTGCTCAAGAAATGCTTTTCCACTTTGATATTCTCATATCTCACATTTGTAATAGTACAAAACTTGGAATTTGTAAGTTTACACTGATAAGCAGGTCATACAGTAAGCTAAATTTCAAATGGAGTGTAAGAAACACTTGTGTTAGACTGTAATAGACTTACCTGATTCATTGCTGAGGAACCAGAAGGCAGTACAAGGTCCAGACTGGGAAGGTTGCTCATCATCTGTGGTGTTTATCTCAGAAAACCGTATCCTCCATAATCTGTTACAACATGGCATATTTAGTCAATTACAAATAATCAGCATGCACTGAAATACATGTGTATTTCTTTATACAGTTGACACCCCTCAATCAGAGTACTCAAAAAGTCAGTGTTTCAGTACATCAATGCTTAAACATACTTCATGAGGACACTTAACACATTTTGAAATCCTGTGACTCGTGGGGACACTATCCTAACTGAGAGCATCTGTCCAGCGTATATCTCGTTTTACACACATCTGACTAAAACCTGTGTTGTGGGGACTCCGTGAGGTCAACAAAAACAATAAAGAAAACACACAAAAATTAATGTTTTGGAACTTCAAACTTTGCTCAAGAAATGCTTTTTCCCACTTTGATATTCTCATATCTCACATTGTAATAGTACAAAACTTGGAATTTGTAAGTTTACACTGATAAGCAGGTCATACAGTAAGCTAAATTTCAACTGGAGTGTAAGAAACACTTGTGTTAGACTGTGATAGACTTACCTGATTCATTGCTGAGGAACCAGTAGGCAGTACAGGTCCAGACTGGGAAGATTGCTCATCATGTTTGGTGTTCATCTCAGAAACCGTATCCTCAATAATCTGTTATATAACATGGCATATTTAGTCAATTACAAATAATTACAAATAATTACAAATAATTAGCATGCACTGAAATACATGTGTATTTTTTATACAGTTGACACCCCTCAATCAGAGTACTCAAAAAGTCAGTGTTTCAGTACATCAATGCTTAATCATACTTCATGAGGGACATTTTAACACATTTTAATACCCTGTGACTCGTGGGGGACACTATCCTAACTGAGAGCATCTGTCCAACATAGATCTCGTTTACACACATCTGACTAAAACCTGTGTTGTGGGGACTCCGTAAGGTCAACAAAAACAATAAAGAAAACACACAAAAATTAATGTTTTGGAACTTCAAACTTTGCTCAAGAAATGCTTTTCCACTTTGATATTCTCATATTGTAATAGTACAAAACTTGGAATTTGTAAGTTTACACTGATAAGCAGGTCATACAGTAAGCTAAATTTCAAATGGAGTGTAAGAAACACTTGTGTTAGACTGTAATAGACTTACCTGATTCATTGCTGAGGAACCAGTAGGCAGTACAGGTCCAGACTGGGAAGGTTGCTCATCATCTGTGGTGTTTAATCTCAGAAACCTGTATCCTCCATAATCTGTTACAACATGGCATATTTAGTCAATTACAAATAATCAGCATGCACTGAAATACATGTGTATTTCTTTATACAGTTGACACACCCCTCAATCAGAGTACTCAAAAAGTCAGTGTTTCAGTACATCAATGCTTAAACATACTTCATGAGGACACTTAACACATTTTGAAATCCTGTGACTCGTGGGGACACTATCCTAACTGAGAGCATCTGTCCAGCGTATATCTCGTTTACACACATCTGACTAAAACCTGTGTTGTGGGGACTCCGTGAGGTCAACAAAAACAATAAAGAAAACACACAAAAATTAATGTTTTGGAACTTCAAACTTTGCTCAAGAAATGCTTTTCCACTTTGATATTCTCATATCTCACATTGTAATAGTACAAAACTTGGAATTTGTAAGTTTACACTGATAAGCAGGTCATACAGTAAGCTAAATTTCAACTGGAGTGTAAGAAACACTTGTGTTAGACTGTGATAGACTTACCTGATTCATTGCTGAGGAACCAGTAGGCAGTACAGGTCCAGACTGGGAAGATTGCTCATCATGTTTGGTGTTCATCTCAGAAACCGGTATCCTCAATAATCTGTTATATAACATGGCATATTTAGTCAATTACAAATAATTACAAATAATTACAAATAATTAGCATGCACTGAAATACATGTGTATTTTTTATACAGTTGACACCCCTCAATCAGAGTACTCAAAAAGTCAGTGTTTCAGTACATCAATGCTTAATCATACTTCATGAGGACATTTAACACATTTTAATACCCTGTGACTCGAGGGGACACTATCCTAACTGAGAGCATCTGTCCAACATAGATCTCGTTTACACACATCTGACTAAAACCTGTGTTGTGGGGACTCCGTAAGGTCAACAAAAACAATAAAGAAAACACACAAAAAATAATGTTTTGGAACTTCAAACTTTGCTCAAGAAATGCTTTTCCACTTTGAATATTCTCATATCTCACATTGTAATAGTACATACTATAGTTTACACTGATAAGCAGGGTCATACAGTAAGCTAAATTTCAAAGGGAGTATAAGAAACACTTGTGAAACACTGTGATAGACTTACCTGATTACTTGCTGAGGAACCAGTAGACAGTACTGGTCCAGACTGGGAAGGTTGATCACCATCTTCGGTGTTCATAGAAACTGTATTCTAAAAACATCAAGGGGTAGTGCTGTTTCTTTACTTTTAATCACTTTAAACATTTTTTAGCTAGTTAAAGAACAAAACATTGCAACTTTTTTTTATACATAACTACATACCTTCTTTCGCCATGGCCAGTCATTCCCTCCATAATCATAGGTAATTTCATCTTTTTCTTTTATGTCTTCTATGGCAAAGAGACAGAGATGTGGCCTTCCATCTACCTCAATCATCTTCATTTTGCAATTCGGATGTCTGTGGTCATCATTGACCATCCTCCCAAATGAGCCGTCTTCTTTTGCAGCATCAATACTTGTAAAAAAGAAACATGTATATAAACACAGCACAAAAAAGTAAGGAAATTTGTGTTTGGTAGATTATTTCTTTGTTGGAAAGTCTGTAATTTCCCTTTTGAATGGTGCCACATTTGTAAGGAATATGCATTTGTGGGTTGCATCCATGAAAGTTGCTAAATCCTCTCTGCCAAACAGCTAAGTACAATTGGAATTGGATTGCCACTGGTTGCAGATTTTTATCTTAATGGAGATTTCCTCAATGATGACAAGCCTTGTTTTTCCAATGAGAGTGATGCCGTCCCACACCATCATGCTGCCTCCACCAAAAGGTGTTACTCTATCGGTGCAGCAATGAGCATAGTGTTCTTCGCGTCTTTTCCAAACTTTGACCCTATAAGCCAACTTCCATTTGAACTCATCGCTGAACAAAATGTTCCTCCATATGTTCAGACTTCAATGCACATGTTGCCGACACCAGCCCAAACAGGCCTGATAGTGAAGAGCGGTCATGGCAAGCCTCCTGGTAGCCCGATGAGACTGGAGATTGGCTGCATGCAGTCTGTTCCGGATTGTCTGGGCAGAGAGCCTCGGCCATATCAACCTGCAAGCCTTGACTGCAAATCTGTAGAAGACAGCCTATGGTACTGAAGTGCATCATCAGGTAACTGGGGGTACCAGAAGCTCCCAAACAAGTGTCAATAGCAACAGCAAAATAAGCTGTTTGGCAATGGCAGAGAAGATTTGGCAAATTTTTCATTGATGCAACCTACATACTTAGCTCTACTTCTCATCCCACAAATGCATGTTTCTTACAAATGTGGCACCATTAAAATGGAAGTTAACAGGCTTTCGAAGGTATAAGATTTATTACCAAGAAACATTGTTACAGCTAAGAAATCATCTACCAAGCACAAATTTCCTTACTTTTTGTGGTAGGTTTATATATAACATGGGTTCAGTCGATTTGAAAACTACTAATGACACCAATAACTTACCACCACATTTTTCCCTTCCATTTGAAGTCAAACATGAACACAGTGCAAAGACTGTGGTAGAGTCGCCTTCTTCGCTCAGATTCCCTTAAATCAATTCCTATCTCCCCTGTACTCAACCACAAAATCTCCTTGTAAAATGGTGCCAGAGCAAAGACACCACAACCTGCAAAAAATTAAAAAACACTGCTCAGCTACTTTTTAAATAAGGATCAACAATGTACTTTCAACTCTAAAGTTTAATTAATCTATTGCTTGATAAATATTTAAATTAAGATATTGTTCCACTTAAAAACACTAATAAACCAACAGATTAAAAATACACATTAACACAACTGACTATCCCAGAATATCCCAAGCACAGGTGAAAGAAGCTGTTTCTATTTTGCTACTTTAGAACAAGAAAAAAAAGTTTCAATAATTTTGTAGTTTAAACAAATTATATAACTTGTTTGATCATAACCATAAAACCACTGGAATAGTCTTCTCCAGATATGAACTACCAACTGGATGTCATTATGTAATTTCTAAAACTTTTCTAACAAAAAAAACTAGGGCTGCATGATGTATCCTTTCACCATAGTCATCACTATTCACTGCAAAGTTGTTGCTGCTTGACACAAGAAGCAGATTCACACTGTTCTTATTTTACATAAAATACGTGCCAGCGGAAGATTACAACTGCCCAATATAACTTATTTTACATATCACTGTTTTTTGTTGTTTGTAGTGAGTGACGTGCACTAGAAAGTAAGACATCCACTCATTCTTACAGGTCAACAGCTGAAGCTGAAATATTTCGGCTACAGAAAGGATGATGTTGGCCAAAAGCATGTAATTTGTGAAGTGTCTTGCAGTTCTTGCACTACACGAGTCAATGTGACTAATCTGTTTTACCATTTGAAGCGCCACCATGAAGCTCTGCATGACGGGTGCAAACGCCAGATCTGGAATGCTATACGTAACGCTGTCACACACATATTTTTCATTTGTAAACTGCCGTCCCAGAGTTGTACAAGAAGTGTAAGAGTTGTACGAGCTGTCGCAAGTGGACTAATATGCCCACTACAACAGACATGTGGTCCAGCCGGACAGCGGAACCTTAGACAAGTTTTGCCGTTCATAACATTAATGAGGATTTCCAGCTGTTTGCAAACGCCATTTCTTTCCTGGAGGAGTATTTAG